>JARYGA010007115.1:0-33035 GCA_030545235.1 Helianthus tuberosus
GGTAGGCCCCGCTTTTGGCGGTGACGTTACCCTCGGCTAAGTAGTCTGAGTCAGCAGGGATACAGTCCTAAATAGCCGGGTTATAGTATTAATAGTAGTTAACTTATGAGGGGATCAAAGAGTTTGGACCCCCGCCATCCAATACCGTGAAGTATTGAAGGAGGTCCTACTAAATTTGACCCAGGTCCATTGCAGGACCTCTAAACGCTGAACAATGGCAAGACCTTTACCAAACCGTTCCCTTAACCCCCGACCAGGTAGCCAACATACCTCCATATAGACCGTGGAGATATGAATGGTGAAAATCCTTTATTTTATATAGACAGTAAAATAATGCCAAGACACCACGGACAAACGATAAGGAAAGATCACCTTCAACATAAGTAACTAGTTATTAAAGTCATTAATACAAAACCAAATAAAAAGTGCAAAAGATTAGAAATAAAAAGTATTATACTAGACACTTTGTCTTCACCAAGTGATGTAAGAGACTTAGGCAAACATGGCCTTGATTGTCAAGAACTCTTACGATCAATCTTGGATCCCGAGACGACTCACACACTCTACGATGGACAATGGATGATGGTGGTGGATGATGGTGTTGTGATGGTGGTGGGTGGTGGATGAAGTGTGAGAGAGGTGGTGTGCCAAGGGATGAGTTGAAATGAAACCAAGCACACCTATTTATAGGCTGAACAGAGGGCTGGGCATGGCCCCGTGTCCGCTGGGCACGGCCCCGTGCCTGTCTGACACTCTCTCTCCTCATTAATTGTAATTCTCAATTACAATTAATGCGCCTGCTGTACTTTCGCCACGCCCCCGTGTTCACTGGGCACGGCCCCGTGGTGGGCAATAGAAGCTTCTATAGGTTTGTCTTTTCTGCTGCTTCTTGGGCACGGCCCCGTGCTGGCTGAGCACGGGGCCTGTTCAGTCTTCTGCCTTCTCTATTTTGCTTGGGAGGATGCCGTTGAGGGGTCGGGCAATCCACTTATGTTCCTTTTCTTGTATTTATGTTGGATTTAGCTGTCTTTTTGCTTTTTTTGTGTTTTTGAGCTCATTTAATCCTGAAAATACAAAAGGAAGACAAAAACACTCTTTTTCCAATATTAGTACTTAAAAACGGTTAGTTTTATGCCTCATTTGATGTAATTTATATGTTGCATTTTACACACATCAATTATCAATTGCAATTACCAACCCTAATCCCATAGCAAATATATCCCAATTACTAGAACTCTCAAGAATTGAATGATTAAGAATTAGGGTTAAACAGAATGCAATCAGTTACAAATCGATTAATCAAATCAATGGTGAAAAGCATCGAATGCTTAGATCACCGAGTTTAAACGATATTCACTGTCACACCCCAACCGATGGCGGAATCATCGGGGCGTGGCACTGAGCGAAACAGATTGTCCAGAAGTTTCCATAACAACTATCATTACCATTCAATTAAAAACAATACGTCCCATACCGTATCTCAAATAGTTAAATAATTATTACAGACAAACATCAAGACAAGTATTCTGTTCCGACAACTCAGATTTAAACATAGCTAATTTATTTGTTGGTTTCTAGGACTCCCTCCCTAGCGTCAATTTCATCACCAGCAAGTTAAGCACAGAAACAACCTAAGCACCTGTCACATACGTTAAAATAAAGTCAATACATATAATGTAAAGGTGAGCATACAAGTTTGATAATAACATATAGAGTTCGAATTCGTTTACGCATAACCAGCACGTACACATAGTGAAATGAAGCACGTTAGTTATCGACATAGATCCATCGATACCAATGACTGCGGATTGACTGCCCGAGGCAGTTCGCAATACATGATTACCACCGTAATCCATGCAAGTAAAAGATCCTTAACAACCCCCGCGTGAACGGGTGCTGAGTCCAAACTATAGTACTATCGTTGCTAAGGCAGGTAGACATCATTCCATGTGTAAACATAACAAACAAGCATTCATAAGCCACGTATAACATGCATAAATGGTTTAGCGTTAAAATAGCTTGAGTAGTGTGATAGTTGTAGTTTGAATATTCGTAACGTATGTAACACCCAAAAGTGCTAAAAGCAAAAAGGGTTCGAGTATACTCACAGCGATTATGGATTGAAGGGAGCGCTTTTCAGCGAGTACGGTTAGCCTGAATAGATTCGATAACGTAACGATAAGTGGCGCGTAAAACAGTACAAAGTGAGAGCGGGTAGGATAGCTGATCGTGCGGATTAACTATCCGTGCGAGTAACTATCCGTGCGGATGGTAATCCGTGCGGGTAAACTATCCGTGCAAGTAACCTATCCGTGCGAGTAACTATCCGTGCGGATGGTAATCCGTGCGGACAAGTAGTCCGTGTGGATTACTATTCGAGTGGATTGTTTCTTCCTATGGGTGAGATGTGTTTGTGTATGATGGCTTGTCCTTTGAAGTTTTCGTTGTAGCATTTAGAAAACATCTAAGTATCTCTACCCTTCAAGCCGGTCGCGCGGACCACAATCCGTCCGGATGGTAATCCGTGCGGATACGTCTCTAAGGCTGAGTCACTTGATGTAATCGGTGGAATCCGTCTGGATGGTGATCCGTGCGGACAGTGGTAATCCGTCCGGATAGTGTGTTTGTGCGGACGAAGACAATCCGTCCGGATAGTCTGTCCGTACGGTCAACTTGTCCGTGCGGATGTACATTGTTTGAAATTGTTTAAGGTCTTAGTATCTCATGATCCGAAGAGTAATCCATTCAGAGGTCGTCCGTCCGGATTGTTCATTCGTCGATACTCAAACCTCGTTTTGAATGTGGGTCCCAAGTGTAGCTCATCCGGGTGACAACCCGTCCGGATCGTCTGTCCGTGCGGGCGGCTTGTTCGTGCGGACAGCTTGTCCGCGCGGACAGCTTGTCCGCGCGGACAGCTTGTCCGCGCGGACAGCTTACTCGTGCGGACAACTTCCTCATCCTGGTTGTTCCGTCCGGCTACCCTTGGTCGCCTTTGTCGTCTATTGAGACGTTCCGATTACGTATCAACCATTTGGAATAGCATCCTTACCCGCATGACCAAGCCGGCCAGGAATCACCCTAACTCGGCCTGTCGGCGGTTTAGAACGGTCATCCCGGTCTAACCCGAAATCAGGTGTCTTGCGGGTAGAATCCAGATCTAGGACTAGTGCATCACTATCATTAAGTAGGAGACTAGAACGGATCCGATTCCTACTGCTTTTTGAGGGTAAAAGAAGGAGAAAACGTGTTTATTTCTTTCAACTCTTTTATCCTTTAGAAAAGTTTAGATTTAGGTGAAGTTGTTGTGAAATCTTGTGGAAATCGTTCAGATCTGAGTTATTCTTGGTGGAATGAGGTCACACTTGAAGTCCATGAGAACTTCATGATGACGTCACCCTAGAATGCCCCAAATATTGATGATTTCATGGTTAAAAGTTGAGATTTGAAAGATAGAAAGGTGTAGATGTGTGTATAGATCAAGAATGTACAAGATTTAGGGCGAGATCTTACCTGGATTGAGAGAAATCGGAGAAAAGGTAAAGAATGCGCGCTGGTCGGACGTTACTTGCCAAAAGTGGAAAGTTGGGAGAGTGACCCGGGTATTTATAGGATGCTAAAAGGGGAAAGGGTGATCCGTGCGGATTGCAGGTCACCCGGATTGGTTATCCGTGCGGACTGGTCATCCGTGCGGATCGGCAATCCGTGCGGATTGGCAATCCGTGCGGATGGACCATCCGTCCGGATGTCGACTGAATGGTGCGTTTGGGTGCGATGACGCTTCGGTTTCGATTGCGAGCGATTCAATAGGGTTTCCTAGTCAAATTACTTTCAGTCCCAACTACTTCGTATATAACATGGTTCGACTCGGAATTCGGGTTCGGGTTCGTTTACATTCGAGTTGGACTTCGAGTTAGACTTCGAGTTCGGTTGAGTTCGCTTGATTATCATAACAAAACATAAATAAACATGCACAGGTAACACGTAAGGCACACACACACGTATAAATGGCAAGTAAAATACATAGCTTGAGTTACGATTTGATGTCGATTCGATTAGTATAGCTTGGTTTTTGGTTGATTAGCTTTATCGCATTGTTACTTCCCACGATTCGCAGTCGCGAGTCGATTGATTAACGATTAACATGATTCGATTATTATAATGTACGACACTTACTCCACATAATATAATTAAAATAAAAACATTTCTACGAGTCAAGTTGCGCGAAATCGGTCGTTGACTTTGACTTTCACTTACGAAAACACGGGGTGTTACAGCCTCCCCTTGTTTAGGGAATTTCGTCCCGAAATTAAGCTGTAAGCCGTAACAAAGCCGTGAATCATGTGAGAAGTTTTCGTTTAGACCGATTTTGACTCGTGTAACGTGCGGAATCCGTACACGATCGTGACCATTGTAGGATCGGTTTTGACACCGTACGATTGTGTAACGAGTGTTCGACGTGCGGAGTCCGTGATCGTGTGTGGATTGTGTAGGTTCCGGTTTTGACCCCGTTTCGATCGCAAATCGACCGTGCGATACGCGAAATTCGTACACGAACAAGACCGAACACACGAACAGTAATATAAACGTGATTCTATTAATCGGATCTGAAATCGTACAAGGACTTGAATCACGTGGAGCACTTTCTCCCTCTAGAACTTTCTCTCTCTAGTTTCACTCTTTAAACAACTGCGGGTACTTAGCCTTCATGTCGCTTTCGAGTTCCCAAGTGAACTCTGCGCCTCGTTTGCCTTCCCATCGGACCTTCACAATAGGGATGCGAGAGCGTCTGAGTTGCTTGGTTTGGCGATCCATGATTTCGACAGGCTTTTCCACGAAGTGTAATGTTTCGTTCACTTGTAGATCATCTAGAGAGACATGTAAATCGTGGTCGGCGATGCACTTCTGGAGGTTTGACATGTGGAAGGTCGGGTGGACATTGTTAAGTTCCTCCGGTAATTCGAGTCTGTAGGCGACTTTTCCGATCCTTTCCAGAATCTTAAAAGGTCCAACGTATCGAGGCGCGAGTTTCCCTTTCTTGCCGAATCGGACTACACCCTTCCAAGGTGATACCTTTAGGAGTACGTAGTCACCAACGCCAAATTCACGGGGCTTGCGCTTTTTATCGGCGTAAACTTTCTGTCGATCCCGAGCTTTCGCTAGGTTGTCTCGAATTTGGAAAATTTTGTCTGTCGTTTCTTGTAGCAGCTCCGGACCGGTTAGTTGCGAGTGACCGATCTCGTGCCACACAATAGGCGACCGACATCTTCTTCCATATAACGCCTCGAAAGGTGCCATCTGGATGCTAGCCTGGTAGCTGTTATTATACGAGAATTCGACTAACGGCAGGTGTTTATCCCAATTACCACCGAAGTCTAGAACACACGAACGGAGCATGTCTTCAAGAGTACGAATCGTTCTTTCAGTCTGACCGTCGGTTTGTGGGTGGAAAGCGGTACTTAGATTTAGCGTTGTACCGAGTGCTGTTTGAAATGTTTCCCACAATCGAGAAGTAAACCGAGCATCCCGATCAGAGATGATGTCACGAGGCGTCCCATGTCTACAAATGATCTCGTCGGTGTAGATTCGGGCTAATCGTTCCACCTTGTAGTCTTCTCGTATTGGCAAAAAGTGAGCTGATTTAGTCAAACGGTCAACAACAAGCCAAATGCTGTCGTGACCTGATGACGTGGTTGGAAGCTTGGTTACGAAATCCATAGCTATACTCTCCCACTTCCACATAGGAATTGGTGGTTGCTCGAGTAAGCCAGAGGGTCTTTGATGTTCAGCGTTGATTCTAGCACAGGTTAGGCATTTTCCGACGTAGAGAGCGATATCCTGTTTCATACCCGGCCACCAGTACCTATAGCGAAGATCCTGGTACATTTTGTCGGCACCGGGATGAATAGAGTACCGAGATTTGTGGGCTTCGTCCATGATAATCTGTTGCAAATTGGTTCGCTTGGGAATCCAAATTCGGTCTAAGAATTGGAATATCCCGTTTGATTTGCTCACAAGTTGGGCTCCATCGTGGTAGATTCTTTCTTTCTTCAAAGTGCGTTCGTTGAAACACGCATGCTGGGTGTCGCGGATGAGAGTTTCGAGGTTGTGCTGGGCTTGAACATTACGAGTGCTAAGCAGATAGCTCCGTCTGCTAAGGGCGTCGGCAACAACATTCGCTTTGCCTGGGTGATAACGAATCTCACAGTCGTAATCGTTGAGAAGTTCTACCCATCGGCGTTGACGCATATTTAGTTCCCTCTGATTAAAGATGTGTTGTAGGCTCCTATGATCGGTGAAGATCGTACACTTTGTACCATACAGGTAGTGTCGCCAAATCTTTAATGCAAAAACAACTGCGCCTAGCTCGAGATCATGGGTTGTATAGTTCTTCTCGTGGATTTTGAGCTGACGAGATGCGTAAGCTATGACCTTGTCCCGTTGCATGAGGACACAACCAAGACTAAGGTTGGAAGCATCACAGTAGACAATGAAATCATTGTTTCCGTCGGGTAGTGTGAGAACAGGAGCATTGCAAAGCATGTGTTTAAGGGTTCGAAAGGCAGACTCTTGTTTGGTTCCCCAGACAAAAGGCTGATCCTTATGTGTAAGAGAGGTAAGTGGTACAGCAATCTTCGAGAATCCTTCGATGAAGCGGCGATAATAGCCCGCTAGTCCGAGAAAGGAGCGGACTTCAGACGGGTTCTTAGGCGTAACCCAGCTCTTAACAGCTTCAATCTTCGCAGGATCGACGTGAATACCCTGACTATTTACAATGTGACCCAGAAACTGAACCTCCCCCAACCAAAATTCGCACTTGGAGAATTTGGCGTAGAGTTGGTTCCCCTGGAGTAACTCGAGAACCAAACGTAGATGTTGTGCGTGTTCGGCTCTCGACTTGGAATAGATCAAGACATCGTCGATGAACACGATGACGAAACGGTCGAGATATGGTTTGCACACGCGATTCATCAGATCCATGAAAACCGCTGGTGCGTTGGTTAGGCCAAAAGGCATGACAACGAATTCGTAGTGGCCGTAACGAGTACGAAACGCGGTTTTGGGTATATCCTCCTCTTGTATACGCAGCTGATGGTAACCTGAGCGTAGATCGATCTTCGAAAAACACGTAGCGCCTTGTAGCTGATCAAACAAATCGTCGATTCGAGGCAGAGGATAGCGGTTCTTGATAGTCAACTTATTCAATTCCCGGTAGTCGATGCACATCCGGAACGACCCATCATTCTTTTTGACGAAAAGGACTGGTGCGCCCCAAGGAGAGGTGCTCGGGCGAATGAAGCCTTTTTCAAGCAATTCCTGGAGTTGGGTTGAGAGTTCGCGCATTTTGGACGGCGCGAGTCGATAAGGAGCTTTGGCGATAGGATTAGCTCCTGGAATGAGGTCAATACGAAAGTCGATATCACGACTTGGCGGTAGTCCGGGAAGATCCTCTAGAAAAACATTAGGAAATTCTCGAACCACAGGTACGTCTTTCACTTCCTTCTTCTCTTTCTTTTCCTTCTCCGCTGCTACAACGTTAGCCAAGAAAGCCCTGTATTCCTTGCGGAGATACTTGCTAGCTTGGAGGCATGACATAAGTTTGAGACCCTTCGAAGTAGTATCACCATAAACGCGCAATGAATCACCGTTTGCGAGCGAAAAACGAATCATCTTATCGAAGCACACAACTTCGGCATGGTTTTCTCGAAGAAAGTCCATGCCTACTATGACGTCAAAGCTTCCGAGTTGCATCGGAATGAGATCAATTGGGAAGATGTGATTGTTGAGCTCAAGAGTACAATCACGGATAACGGAGTTGACAGCGACGGTTCTTCCGGTAGCGACTTCGACATCAAATGCAGAGGGGAGTTGGGAACGTTTACGACTAAGGAGTTTCTCAAATTCGAGCGACACAAAGCAATTATCGGCTCCAGTATCAAACAAACATGAATCATAAATACCATTCACAAGGAACGTACCATTGACCACGTTGTTGTCGGCCTGGGCTTGACGCACGTTGAGATTGAAAGTTCTGGCGCGTGCGGCCTGTTGTTGTTGTTGCTGTTGTTGCTGCTGTGGCTGTTGTTGCTGAGGCTCTTGTTTCACAACCCTGTTTGGGCACACGTTGGCGAAATGGTTCGGGTCGCCACATGAGAAACAGGCTCTGGCTTTGACTGCGGGTGCCGGAGGAGCTTGTTGACCCTGTGGGGCAGTGAGTAGAGCTTGATTGGCAGGAGCTTGACGAATACGGCAGTTGGCAGTGAAGTGGCCGTATACATTGCAGTGAGCACAGAAGCGGCATTGAATAGTTGTCGGGTGATGATAGGTGCAAGTAGGGCAGAGCGGGTGCGGCCCAGTATATGCACGCTTCACAGGCAGTGCATTGGCCACAGGCGCCGCTACTTGACGCTGTTGGGTAGGCACAACTTGAATTGGTGCAGCAGTAATCGCACAGTTCTTGTTGGTGGATCTGTTCTTTCTCTTGTTGCTTGACGAGGTGGGTTCAACAGTTGGTGCAGTAGCAGTAGCAGTAGCTTGATGTAGATGCTTGGAGGTCTTATCCCAGACACCAGCTTTTACCCTTTTGTCATTGATTTCAGCGGCCAGCAGATAGGTTTCCTCGATCGTGGTAGTCTTAGCCGCTTGCACAAAATCAGCAACGCAGTCGGGCAAAGCTCGGATGTACTTCTTGATGGTCATGTCGGGAGTCTTGACCTGGTTGGGACAGATAATGCTGAGCTGTTTGAAGCGAGCAGTAAGACCAGCATTGTCTCCATCATTCTGATGTATGTGCCAGAACTCATCTTCAAGCTTTTGACGTTCGTGAGGAGGACATAATTCCTCTAACATGACTTCCTTGAGCTCATCCCATGACAAACCGTAGGCTGCATCATTCCCTCGCTTGTTCCTCTCGGCCGTCCACCAGTCTAGAGCACGGGACTGGAAGACGCCGGTAGCGTTCAGAGTTCGAAGGTCATCAGGGCAACCACTTTGTCGCAGAGTAACCTCGATAGAGTCAAACCAGTGGAATAGTGCAGTAGGACCTCCTTCGCCTGTGAATTCTTTTGGCCCACACGACTTAAATTGTTTGAAACTGAAAGGTCTCGTGACAGCTTTAGGACCTTCAGTCCTCGATTCCTCGGATGATTTGCTGGCGTTCTCGTAAACATCACTCACGGCCTTAGCTACACTTTTCGCGATGATGGAAGCAAGGCGTTTGTCCCTCTTTTCCTGACGAGAGAGTGCATGACGGGATCCAGACGACATGGTCTGCAATAGACATCGCCATGGAACTCAACACATTGTATTCGAATCTCACCTCACACGTCTACTACTTACTAAAGCTCAGTAACACGTACATTCACGTAACAGCGTAACACACGGTGCATAGTCACATAGGCATGTAGAGCACATAATCACATAGTCACAAATTCCTGAACACGTAACGAACAATAGCAAGAACACACATACCTTAGTCACTAGAGGCATTCAGAAAACAGAAACCTATCATTCAAAGTCGGCGAGGGTTCGAATATAGTATGGTGCGAGCGATTTGTTAAGGATGTGTTGTGTGTTGTGTGAAAGCAAAAGGCATTAGATCGAAACCAGTAGTATCTCAAAATGTTTTCAAATAAACATAAAACACACAAACTTCATAAAATCGACGAATCATCACGGTTAAAACACATAAAATCAAGCGTAAGAGTGTTTGCGGCTATTAGACTTCGACTAACCAAGGTGGTTCGACTATTCACAAGGATCCTGTGTGCACAATTACCTTCAGGACTATGCCTTTGCCTCGATTCTTGGGCGTTTGGCGTTAATCCCGTTAGTTTTATGGCGTCTACAGATCGTCTGTTGAGACCTTGGTGGAAGTTTTGTAAAATACGCGGAACAAGTTATCAAGGTTAGGGTTTCACCCCTGGCTTAACAACTTCGTCCCCAAAATGGAAAAGATTATTCATCAAAATGTGGATTTCACTCCTAATTTGGCATAATTCTCCCCGTTCGTAGTTAAAGTTGCAAGTTGGTTAAGCGGCTTTAGCCGAGAGTTTACGGTTTTCACACCTATTCTCAGCCTCCGTGCTTGCTCATAATTAAAATATCGTGTGCAATGATAGAAAAGAGAGAGTGATAGTGGCGAGTTTATGCATACACGCGAGTTGGTCTGATGGTTCTGAACTATAGTCAAGGTCTCTAAGACATTGACCCGGACTAGGTCAAGTCTTGCCTAATTCCCTATAGTTATGGCTCTGATACCAATCTGTCACACCCCAACCGATGGCGGAATCATCGGGGCGTGGCACTGAGCGAAACAGATTGTCCAGAAGTTTCCATAACAACTATCATTACCATTCAATTAAAAACAATACGTCCCATACCGTATCTCAAATAGTTAAATAATTATTACAGACAAGCATCAAGACAAGTATTCTGTTCCGACAACTCAGATTTAAACATAGCTAATTTATTTGTTGGTTTCTAGGACTCCCTCCCTAGCCTCAATTTCATCACCAGCAAGTTAAGCACAGAAACAACCTAAGCACCTGTCACATACGTTAAAATAAAGTCAATACATATAATGTAAAGGTGAGCATACAAGTTTGATAATAACATATAGAGTTTGGATTCGTTTACGCATAACCAGCACGTACACATAGTGAAATGAAGCACGTTAGTTATCGATATAGATCCATCGATACCAATGACTGCGGATTGACTGCCCGAGGCAGTTCGCAATACATGATTACCACCGTAATCCATGCAAGTAAAAGATCCTTAACAACCCCCCGCGTGAACGGGTGCTGAGTCCAAACTATAGTACTATCGTTGCTAAGGCAGGTAGACAGCATTCCATGTGTAAACATAACAAACAAGCATTCATAAGCCACGTATAACATGCATAAATGGTTTAGCGTTAAAATAGCTTGAGTAGTGTGATAGTTGTAGTTTGAATATTCGTAACGTATGTAACACCCAAAAGTGCTAAAAGCAAAAAGGGTTCGAGTATACTCACAGCGATTATGGATTGAAGGGAGCGCTTTTCAGCGAGTACGGTTAGCCTGAATAGATTCGATAACGTAACGATAAGTGGCGCGTAAAACAGTACAAAGTGAGAGCGGGTAGGATAGCTGATCGTGTGGATTAACTATCCGTGCGAGTAAGTTATCCGTGCGAGTAACTATCCGTGCGGATGGTAATCCGTGCGGGTAAACTACATCCGCGCGGGTAAACTATCCGTGCGAGTAAACTATCCGTGCGAGTAACTATCCGTGCGGATGGTAATCCGTGCGGACAAGTAGTCCGTGTGGATTACTATTCGAGTGGATTGTTTCTTCCTATGGGTGAGATGTGTTTGTGTATGATGGCTTGTCCTTTGAAGTTTTCGTTGTAGCATTTAGAAGACATCTAAGTATCTCTACCCTTCAAGCCGGTCGCGCGGACCACAATCCGTCCGGATGGTAATCCGTGCGGACACGTCTCTAAGGCTGAGTCACTTGATGTAATCGGTGGAATCCGTCCGGATGGTGATCCGTGCGGACAGTGGTAATCCGTCCGGATAGTGTGTTCGTGTGGACGAAGACAATCCGTCCGGATAGTCTGTCCGTGCGGTCAACTTGTCCGTGCGGATGTACATTGTTTGAAATTGTTTAAGGTCTTAGTATCTCATGATCCGAAGAGTAATCCATTCAGAGGTCGTCCGTCCGGATTGTTCATTCGTCGATACTCAAACCTCGTTTTGAATGTGGGTCCCAAGTGTAGCTCGTCCGGGTGACAACCCGTCCGGATCGTCTGTCCGTGCGGGCAGCTTGTTCGTGCGGACAGCTTGTCCGCGCGGACAGCTTGTCCATGCGGACAACTTACTCGTGCGGACAACTTCCTCGTCCTGGTTGTTCCGTCCGGCTACCCTTGGTCGCCTTTGTCGTCTATCGAGACGTTCCAATTACGTATCAACCATTTGGAATCGCATCCTTACCCGCATGACCAAGCCGGCCAGGAATCACCCTAACTCGGCCTGTCGGCGGTTTAGAACGGTCATCCCGGTCTAACCCGAAATCAGGTGTCTTGCGGGTAGAATCCAGATCTAGGACTAGTGCATCACTATCATTAAGTAGGAGACTAGAACGGATCCGATTCCTACGCTTTTTGAGGGTAAAAGAAGGAGAAAACTTGTTTATTTCTTTCAACTCTTTTATCCTTTAGAAAAGTTTAGATTTAGGTGAAGTTGTTTTGAAATCTTGTGGAAATCGTTCAGATCTGAGTTATTCTTGGTGGAATGAGGTCACACTTGAAGTCCATGAGAACTTCATGATGACGTCACCCTAGAATGCCCCAAATATTGATGATTTCATGGTTAAAAGTTGAGATTTGAAAGATAGAAAGGTGTAGATGTGTGTATAGATCAAGAATGTACAAGATTTAGGGCGAGATCTTACCTGGATTGAGAGAAATCGGAGAAAAGGTGAAGAATGCGCGCTGGTCGGACGTCACTTGCCAAAAGTGGAAAGTTGGGAGAGTGACCCGGGTATTTATAGGATGCTAAAAGGGGAAAGGGTGATCCGTGCAGATTGCAGGTCACCCGGATTGGTTATCCGTGCGGACTGGTCATCCGTGCGGATTGGAAATCCGTGCGGATTGGCAATCCGTGCGGATGGACCATCCGTCCGGATGTCGACTGAATGGTGCGTTCGGGTGCGATGACGCTTCGGTTTCGATTGCGAGCGATTCAATAGGGTTTCCTAGTCAAATTACTTTCAGTCCCAACTACTTCGTATATAACATGGTTCGACTCGGAATTCGGGTTCGGGTTCGTTTACATTCGAGTTGGACTTCGAGTTAGACTTCGAGTTCGATTGAGTTCGCATGATTATCACAACAAAACATAAATAAACATGCACAGCTAACACGTAAGGCACACACACACGTATAAATGACAAGTAAAATACATAGCTTGAGTTACGATTTGATGTCGATTCGATTAGTATAGCTTGGTTTTCGGTTGATTAGCTTTATCGCATTGTTACTTCCCGTGATTCGCAGTCGCGAGTCGATTGATTAACGATTAACACGATCCGATTATTATAATGTACGACACTTACTCCACATAATATAATTAAAATAAAAACATTTCTACGAGTCAAGTTGCGCGAAATCGGTCGTTGACTTTGACCTTGACTTTGACTTTCACTTACGAAAACACGGGGTGTTACAATCACAAACACATAATATCACCTAACTTACAAAAACCCTCCATCCGGAGGAAACCAAAAGAGTTTTGCCGCTCATCTCGCACGAAAGATCTTCAAAATCTTGATGAACGGACGAATTCATGTTCTTAATCTTTGATCAGATGTGAATGATGATGTTATGAGGTCAACTGAGAGCCCCAAGATGTCTTCTAATGCTGTCAAATTCGTCTAGGGATCAAGAGTGTGAAAACTTAGGGTTAAAACCCTTTAAAAACCTAACATGTGCGCTGCCTCCCATAAATCTCGCCGCTAAACCGTAGGTCACGGTTCATGCCGTGGGTCATAGTTCAGCGTCCTTGTTTGATTTTTCTTCTTTACATGCTGAAACTATGGGTGAAGGTCTGATCCGTGGGTCACGATACAGGGTCCCTGTTGAATTCTTTCCTTTTTATAGCCAAACTGTGACCCACAGTATGCACACCTTGGGTGAAAACATGAAACTCACCCATACATGCATAGCCACATATATCTTTCAGCATATTGCATAATTAGTCCCCAAACTTTATTTTCATTCTTCTCTTCACACATATCCCTCACATAACTTCCCAAATACGCCGAATTCACCCCCTAAACTTCTTCAACACTCATTTTTTCCAACATATCAACTACAATCAACTTTCATTTAATTACCAGTCGGACCCTATACTTTGTAGCCTCTTGTTTCTTGCACATTTCGGCACAAAGCAACTTCGAATTAAGTACCAAATAGTCCTTGAACTTTGTTCTTTCATGCTTCTTGTATTCTCAAATCATTTTCCCAACTGAACAAGTTCTGAATACGTACCGAAAGCTGCAATGCCCATTCCAATGCACTCCACTCCATTTCTAACCGTCATAACTTCACCGAATTACATGTTTAACTTGCAAAACAATAAATACTCGTAGTTATCTCATTCAAGGCAAGTTAACACATAAATCATATACAAAACTCACGAAATAGGCACTTTAATGCTCGGGTTTCACCCTCTCCATCACCCACCACCACCACCGAATCGAGCCCCACCACCACCAGAATGGTTTAAATTGTTGCAGAAAGTTAAATAAAAAGACTTGAAGAAATGTCAACAGTTGCATTGACATTCCTAACATTGGAGTTCACGATTCCAACGTTGTATCGCATCAAGAACTCCTCTTGAGCATTGGCGAACAATGGCGAGACGGTAGGAATCATGGAATAATGTTAATGGATCAAATGGGTAGTCAAAATTCTCAAGGACAGGGACTATCACTGAGTTTGGGTTCGCATATTCAACTGGCCGGAATCCAATTCCATTCCGGTGATTACAGGAATCCCAACATGGGGTTCTCTTCATTTTGGTTCATAAAAATCAATGATAGTTCAGAACTTTCATCAAGCACCTCATGTGATTGTTTTAGATTTGTTGACTATACCCCACCATAAGGTGATCGTCATCGGCGCTGGTGTGAGCTCCGGCCATAGCCTCTGACCGCATAGATTCGATGTAATTTTTGCACCAACATACTCATCTTCATCTTCTAATCAAAAGCCCCAACATCTTAATGTCTAACTATATTTAAAGAAATCGAATTTTGGGATTGTTATAAGAGAGTTGTTCCAGCCTCTTAAATGGTGGTGGTAGGGTTTGGTGGTAATTGCCAGATCTTTGGTTGTTTAGAGAGAGAGGGACTTATATTAAAATATTTTTAGATGATTTGGTAATTGGTAAAAAGACTAAATTACCCTTATTTGACTAAAGTTAACAGAAAATTTTAACCAGGTTAATGCTAAAGGACGTATGTTGTAGTGGGTTTTACAAATAAAGGATTGTGACTGTAATTATTGAAGTTAAAGGCTATCCATTGTAATTCGATACAAACATAAAGGACGAAAATTGTAATTTACCCTACATATTTTAAGGAGAAAAAAATGATAACAATAAAATGGGGTACATGGGTTCTTAAAATGCAGTACCTATTTTACACCCTAAATGCATGCAACATAAAACAGAAACAATTGTGAGATACTTCATGGCTCTGTAACACCTCGAAAATTCACGTCCTATAATGTATTGACACGTGTCATCAGCTTGAACGTGAGAAAGTATACTTTAGAGGGACTAAAGTTGACAAACATAGAAAGTATGTGAAAATAAGGGTTCAAAATGTCAACAATGGATAAACATACTTCATAATAACCCTACATGATGTTTATAACATCAAACGAATAAATCATGGATCATACGAAGCTAAAAGTGAGAGGTTACAAACTTCAGGGGTTAAATGTGTCAACATGTTTAAAGATATACCTCTGAGTGACCTTTTGACAAACCCGAAGCTTTGTAAATGTTAATTATACTCACTTGAATGCACGATTAAAATTTCACTATGTTTCGTTATCGTATGAGAAAGTTATGACCAAATTCGTAGGCGAGGGGTTAAAGTGCAAACATTGAAAGTTAAGACTTTTCGGGTTAACCGGAAGTGTTCAGGGACTTGGCAAAGTGGGTATAAGTCCTAAAGCCCTTGTGGGTAAATATAAGGGGGTCAAAATGCAAGAAATAACCCTAGTTGCCCCTTCGTGAAACCAAAGGTCAAGCTGCAAAACATAAAAAAAAAAAATGAAAATCTGATTTTTTGGGGCCAAGCGGCCCGCGTGGGTTTAAGCTTATCTTGAGGCGGCCCGTGTGGGACGCCCAGAACCAGAAAAACCAGGCAGCAGCCTGTTATGCACGAATTTGACCCATCTAGCCGGTTTTTCTCACATGTGGACGACCCCTAGGCACCCCTAAGCACTAGACAACAAGTGTTGATCAATTGTGGTGGGTGCTAGACCTTGTTGTCAAGGATTTGTGGTGAGAATTTTACTATAAAAGGCCATGTAGTGCACACAAGTTCCTCACACCAATTTCCTTGCAATCTGATCATTCCTGGAGCTCTCAAGCAGGTCCAACTGATCATAAGTCGTGCATAGGACTCTTGTAAGTGTTCTAATCCTTCTTTAGTTGAGTTTAGCTTGTTTAATTAGCTAAAAGTCAAACCGTCGTAATTACGGTTTGACTTCGAGATTAGTCAATAATGGCTCAGTCATATCTCGAATTAAAAGTAGTTATAAGTTGGTATTTATGTGGGTAATAAAACCCCAAAAGGGTTTCCCGTGATCACCACTCTAACTAGTTCAATTGTCGGGTCAAACATGTACTTAAAAAGTCAACAGGATTCTTAAAATGTCATTTATGCATAATTAGCTATCTAGAACATATATAACCTGTTTGATCATTGTTATAACTTAGTAATTAGTGTAAGAACATGTCTAAACATGTTCAACCCGACAATTTCCTGTTTAGACCCGGTTCGGAACCGAAAGTCACATAGTTTGACTTTCACTTTGACTTTCAGTTCTGACCCGTTTAGGCACACTTTAGAAATGCCTTAGAGCTTTAATTGGATTAGGTTACATGTTAGAACAACCCTCTGTGATTATACACCTTGGTTCATTAGTTATCCAATTAATATGCATGTTTCCGTTAATTGCTCATATGTTGACCATTATGCCCTTATTACCTTAAAACGTGATTTTTGGAAATGTAAAAGAGTAGAAACTTAAATTACTGATATATAAACTTGTATGCAAAGTTTGACATCAGTTTGAATTGTAGATTAAGAGTTATGCTCATTATCGCTAAATGAATGCTTTATGTTAATAAAATGGCGCAATTAGTGTATAGCCTACTTAAACATACTTTTTGATATCAAATATTTTACCCAATGATGTAATATATTATTTTGGGATTTTCAAAGATTTTTAATTAATTTTAGGCTGAGCATAACTCATAGTCGTAGGCTTAATCCGGTAATTGTCGGTTTGCCCTTACGGGCCATAAAATGAGTTTTACATATCTAAACGACTCCAAACCTTTTGCTACTAATTAGTTATGATAAATAAATTATTTTAAACCTTCTGGAATAATAAAAATATCAGCTTTAGGTATTGAACCCGTAAACGGCTCCTAATCGCCTTACTTAGCGTTTTTAGCGCATAGTATGTTTTAAAATCATATTGAACATACCCGGGTTGATACCTACTGATATATAAGGCAAATTAGAATATTTTAACAGTAAGAAAAGGTTGATTAACTCAGACTTCGTTTTTGAGCTTTTCGGCTTATGTGAAATTACCAAAATACCCCTACGGGGCATAGTTTGGTTAAAAATGATAAATTTCACATATATGCTTTAGCCTACTGTTATAACTCATCAAATTGAGTATGTTTATTGTTTACATCGGACCTGTAACTCAATTAAACATCTAAACGCTTTTACAAACTTTAAAATGACCAAACTACCCCTACGGGGCATAGTTTGTGTTTAAATTAGTTCGGGGCATAATGAAAGACATCCTACTGATGTCCCAACAAATTCGAAGCATATTAACTTAGGAAACTTGTATATGGCTCTTACGAATACCCGTTATGCTTATTACGCGTTCGGTTCGGTTTATGTAACAAGTTTACATAAATTAGCCGAAACGGGTCAAACCTTAACGGTTTTATCTCAAAATCCAGAATGTGTTTAGTTTACCCATATTATACAAGTCTCCAGGCTTGTCGGGTCTAAATCACATTCTATTCCGGTCTTCGCTTAATCATGCGTTTTGAACCGCAAACCTTTCCTTAAAACTAACCGGTCTAAGTTACGACTTAAATAAGACCCGTTAGGAATTTAATAGGTTAATAAAACCTTCGTTCCAGATTAAGAGCCCCAGTAGAAGTACTTGTGCTTGCTGATTAAGATATACGGCTGAGTGTAAATTGCATTGCTAGCTCAGGTAAATACTTTTAACTTATTTTCCCTTATACGGGCTTGGGATACGGTATTATAAAAATATCGCTTGGTCGGGTGTAGAAACCTTTTAATCGGAGATGATTAAATTGCATAATCCCGTTTTAATCTGTATTGATTGATAACAAATAACATTGGGGGTTAATGACCGTGTCCTGGATATCCTTGGCTCATTTTAAAAAGTGAATGGCCACGACGTAAGCACAAGGTGTAGGCAAAACACCTCCTGTTGCATATGTATAACGTATACTCACTCGTAAGGGTATCTTCTTGTGAGATTATATTTGTGGTGTGTCGATTAATCTTGTCCGGCTTGTATTGTATAATCACCGGCCCTAAATGTTGGACAACCATGTAAATCGGATACAAGATTTTTATTAATAAAATTGTCCCAAGTATAAAAGATTAATTTTGCCTCTGTGCATTTTAATCAATGTGTCAAGATATTTTGTGCCGTTTGCACTCGAATCACTTTTCAAACTCTTTTTCCAAAATGAGTCAGTTAATTGTATTTACCAGTGTAAACTGACGTATTTTCCAAAAGGTTAAGTGACAGGTACTATGCGTAATTGGCTGGGAGCTCAGGGCGTCACTAGGGAATCTTGCAAGTTCTAGATGCCTAAAGTCTGTTGAACAGTTTTCTTTTATTGATCCGCCTGTGGATCCTTTACCTTCCGTTGTAATACTTTGACATTACTTATATTCGGAATGTAATATATTTATCTTTTGCTTCCGCTGTGCATTATTATATTGTGTTGTTTGACCATGATGTTGCCAACCATGTCACGATACTCCCCCACCGGGCCCATCGGTGACACGTGGAAAAACGGGGTGTGACAGGTTGGTATCAGAGCCAACATTGAGTGAATTAAACACTAGCTTTTTGTGTTTAATCTCAATGACACAATTGCACATTCCTAAATCTTCTGAGTCTAGACTTAACATAGGAATATTCTCAATCCTAATCTGGAAATTTTTGCTTCAAATTTTTATATATATTGGATACGTCGCCAAGCGAAGAAACTGTATTAGAAATTCTCCACATCCGGAGCCTTGAAATGCTGAGCTTCGTACCGCGGCCAGGATGAAACGTACAACCAAAGAGAAAGCATTCAGACATAAAATGAAGAGGAAACTCCTTTTGCTACAGATCGTTTCTTTGATAGTCCTTATAAGGACATATTTATCTTTCAGTCCCTTTAAGGACACATTATCCCTTCAAAGACCCGCTTAGGGCAACTCTGTACTTCTATTTTCATATAATGGATTGACTAAATTAAGTTTTCATTCTAACCATGAAATATGAAATGAATGGAAAATAACATCCCTTAGAAGGGAAGTGCCTACGGGCTATAATTAACGTCCTCTGAGACTAAAGACGGTGGTAGCCTACAGCTCCCTGTCAAGAAAAGGTAATGAACTTTGATTTACACCTAAATGCCTCGATCCCAAACGATCATGGCTTATAAATTAAACTTGTCCACGTGACTAAGCCTTTTGTGCTATTACTAAATGCCTCGATCCCAGACGATCATGGCTTATAAATTAAACTTGTCCACGTGACTAGGCCTTTTGTGCCATTACTAATTCATGAATTGCCCTGATTCTCTGAAATCTTGGCTTATAAATTAAACTTGTCTACGTGACTAGGCCATTTGTGCTATTATTAAATTATAAATTAGGATTTATGATAAAAATCCTGAATAAAATAAATATCCTTACTTTCCTGCCAGTATGCATTTTAAAGAAAA
This sequence comes from Helianthus tuberosus, assembly GCA_030545235.1. Classification (NCBI taxonomy): domain Eukaryota; kingdom Viridiplantae; phylum Streptophyta; class Magnoliopsida; order Asterales; family Asteraceae; genus Helianthus; species Helianthus tuberosus. Next base: position 19,799 of record JARYGA010007115.1, read on the forward strand.
TCTTAAAGGTGAAACCTAGCCTACGCGGCCAAGATGGTGAAACCTACTCAAGAGATTCAAATCCTTGTTAACACCTAAGAACGTGTTAGCACTCTTGACAAATGTGACTCGAGAAAATCACAACAGTCATCCTTATATTAGATTCTTCCAATTTTCTTATCTAGCCTAGTGATTTAGAAATCATGGCTTGTGTCATCCTATAAGATGATCACATTATAAACATCCAGTAGTGATGAAGTGCCTACGCGCTAAACTTGTTGTCCGATAAGACAACGACAGTGGTGGTCTTTGACCTCCTGTCTAAAAATGTTGGACCAGGTCCAAGCATAATAGTCGGTAGGATCCATACGACCTCGACTAATAGCATCTAAGATGATGATCATATTATAACCATCCCTCAGAAGGGAAATGCCCACGGGCTATATCTATTGTCCTAAAAGACAAAAGACAGTTGAAGTCTACAACTCCCTGTCAAAAGAAGGTAATGAACTTGATTCAGACCTTAATGCCTCGATTCTCTGAAATCATGGCTTATAAAATTTAGAACTGTCCTTGATACTAGGCCTTATGCGCCACTTTAATATCCTTAATGTTTTATAACTAGGATAAATTATAATGGAAAATACTAATTAAATATAACTAACAAGTTAACCAATATGGTTTATATTACCATGGTTGATAAATCGTCAAAGATGATGATTCCATAATAATCTCTGAATAAATCATTGTTAATATTTATGTAGCAATCAAGCTACATGGCTGGATTAGATGAAGTTAACAGTCACTTGAAGGAGAGCAATGATACTACCAGAATTAATGTAACTGGAGCAGAACTACAGGTAATAATAGATTATGCTGTTACTCGAGCTCTTGATCGACAGTATGATGAATCAAATGATACCCACTCTGAGACTCTATCTGTGGCTCATAGTAAGCCCCCTCCTAAAACACATGAGTCAGGGGAGGACGATGTTCATGACTTGTCAAATCAAAGGAGTATTCCATCTAGACAAGTTGTGTTTCATCAAGAGACATCAGTTAAGACCTGTTCATATAAATATTTCGTCTCCTGCAAGCCCAGAGACTTTACAGGAGAAAAAGGGGCCATTGATTGCATGACATGGCTCGATGAGATGGACGCTGTTGTCGACATCAGCGGTTGTGCGGAGCAAGATGTTGTGAAATTTGTTTCACAATCATTCAAAGGGGAAGCGTTGGCATGGTGGAGATCATTGCTCCAAGCCACGGGAAAGGTTCTACTCTACAACTTATCTTGGGAGCAATTTGTTGCATTAGTTAAGGAAAACTATTGCCCCCAGCATGAAGTAGAAAAGATAGAATCAGACTTCTTGACTCTGGTCATGGAGAATTTGGATTGTCAGGCATATGTGACAAGTTTTAACACTATGTCCCGCCTAGTTCCTTATTTAGTCACCCCTGAACCTAAACGCATAGCGCGTTTCATTGAGGCCTAGCACCAGAGATAAAAGGAAATGTTAAAGCATCTAGGCCAACCACATATAGGTCCGCGGTGGACTTATCCTTATCTCTCACCTTAGATGCAATTAGGATTAAGTCTGTTAAGGCTTCTGACGAGGGAAGAAGAGAAAGAGAGGAGGAAAACTCTCATCAAACTAACAAGAAGAAGAAGGGAAGCTCGGAGCGCGGGAAGGATTCCGAGTTTAGGAAGAACTCGAGTCAGTCTGATAACAGACCCAAATGCAATAACTGCAAAAAGCAGCATTTTGGAAAATGTACAATAGACCCACGCGCTAAATTGTGTGGAATTTGCAAGACCAAGGGTCACAAAACCTTAGATTGCAAGGGGTTAAAGAACGCCACATGCTACAATTGTAACGAGGGAGGGCACATCAAAACCAACTGCCCAAAGCTTATAAAGAAGCCTGGAGAGGCCAGGAAAACAAACGCATGAGTCTTCCGGATGAACGCCAGGAAGGATAACTATATAGCAGGTACTTTTCCTTATCAAGCAGTTTATGCAGAAATTTATTTGATGCTGACACATGTGATTCAATAATGAACGATCACTGTTGAGAACTGTTGTCTCCGTCTTAGTAGGACTTCGGTCATTTTATACGAAGTAGAAATTGGCCGATGATACTTTAGAAAATGCTCCAACAAACCTTAGATGGATATTTTATATCTAATAGGAATCACTCTTTCCTGATATTCCTATGGCAAGCTTTCAAGCTACCTAAATTCTTTAATATAATAAAGACAGATGTGACGTTTGATCCTCTGTCAGAAAAGTGATGGACTAGGTCCGAATCTTTAATGCCATTGATGGTCTTTTGCGACCTAGGCTAAGTAATATTAATACATTTTAAATAACGTTCATTAAGAATGTTAGTGCTATAATAGCCTGTATAGGTTATTGACACCATGATTAGTATATATTAAGGCCATCAGAATGAAAAATAGCAGTTGTTGGATTTCAACTAAGAAATTGTTTTATTGGTATTAGGAACCAATATCGAGTATGGCAAACTCGGATAAGACAACAGTCAATCGCGCCATTGATGACGCGACGCATGCTAATGATGCTGAAATTGTAAACCTTAGAATTTCCAAAGATGTTCTTCAAACTATGATAGACGCAGCCGTTGGAAAAGCTGTGAAGCGAGCTGTGAAAAAGTTAAAGGAGACCCATGCTGCTCGGTCCAAATTTTATCTAGGACCACATTTCCTTACTCTTAAGAAGGATCTCGTTCATGCCTCTGATGCAAAGGATGAACTAAAAAGAAAAAGGGAGGTAGATAACTCCCAGAGTTCTAAGAAAAAGAACAAACAAAAGTCCGACCAGAAACCAGTATGTGAGACCTGCATGAAGCGCCATTATGGGAAATGCAGGTTCGAACCAAAATCCAAATCGCAGCCCAGGGCTTGTGGGATCTGCAAGTCTAAGGGACATAAAACGTTGGACTGTAAGGACATGAAGAATGCAGTCTGTTTCGGCTGTAATGAGAAAGGCCACATCAAGACTACGTACCCTAAATATGCCAAAGGAAATGCGGCGGAGGAAGTAAAGCCTAAAATTGAAAGCGCCTAAAATGCCTAAGCTAGCCCATAAATAATGACATCAGGTACATTCCTTGGCATTTTATCAGTAATTTAAATGCTAAGAGTTTTATTTTGGTTCGGATACCAGTAAATCCTTCATAAACTATAAGTATAACAAGTTTGTAAAACTCTTCATAAGGACTATATATATATTAAGTGTAAGGTAAAAACTTACAAGTAGAAAATTTACCAGAACTATTTCTGTTCCTGTAAGAAATCGATAAGTCGCAAAAATGGTGGAATTGGCCGTCCCCGGAATCGAACCTGGGTCTAGGCCGTACCCTTTCGCGCGCCTAGCCAACTGAGCTAGGTGCCTAGTTTGTGAAACTTCCATTATTAATTGAATATAAGCACTTGTACAATAAACTTCCTTATCATTTATCAATGATAATTTCTGCTAAGTGTCCTGTTTTTAATACAGGCAATAATAAATCTTCATGAACCATAAACTCAGCAAAAAAAAAAAAAATTTATTATCATCCACAAGGTATAACTACCAAGGAAACCATAGTAACCGATTCTTATAGATCGGCAAGGAATCCTTCCGAAAATCTAAGAGCACTCTTTCTTTGCATAGAGTACGACAACATATGTTATTTTAATTATTTTTCTCATTGTTTTCTATCGCCTGCGAATGCCAAACTATGTTTGATAAAAGTCTCATATGAGGATTGGCGTATCCTAGTGTGTCCCATAGATTATTTCCATATCTGATCAGCATGGAGGTTTAATACATGGAACCCTAAGATATCCCAATGATCATATTGTACTAAAGTCGACTAGTAGTATTAAAAAAAAAGATATCCAAAAATGGAAATTTTTTCCAAGTAAATGTTCCCGATTAAGGAATTCGAGGACTTATAACATAAAGGTGTCACTCATTTGACACGAACAATGATGGATGAACTGGAGCCTGAGATATGGAAAATCTCTGTAGCCTCCTTGTATCTTAATTATCTTCTCAAAAGATGTCCCTGCTTACCTCCTGGAAGGCAGGTAGAATTAAGATTTGTCGCCCGCCGTGGGCTGGAGTATTGAGAAAACTCCATATTAATTATGGAATAAACGAAACCTTGAGTAAGTAGGTTTTAAGACATAGGCTCATATAGCCAAACTCAATATTCTGAGGGTGTTATATTATTAAATAAGAAAGACGGTTCATATTGCTTATGCATGCATGCCGCAACCCTAAATAGGCAACGATTAAGAATTTGCCATCAGCTACCCAGGATCGTCGAATTGTTCGACTAACGACAAGGATTAGCTATTCCTTAATATTAGTTAAGTAATGGTTGGAATAACCACCTTAAGATAAGCTTTTCTTTAATAATTGATATGTAAGTATTAAGGCTACTCCTTTTGAGACCTTGTATAGATGAAATGTTAAACATCTGTTGTTAGGAAAATAGATTGGTAAGTCCAATATTCAGGATCTGAAAGTTGCATTGGAAACAACAAATAAGATCATACAAATTCCTAATCATCTGTAAGTTGCCATTATTAGGCAGAGAATACTTCCTTTATTTCGGTAAATCTCGGGCCGAGATTTCTTTTAAGGGGGTGAGGATGTAACACCTCGAAAATTCACGTCCTATAATGTATTGACACGTGTCATCAGCTTGAACGTGAGAAAGTATACTTTAGAGGGACTAAAGTTGACAAACATAGAAAGTATGTGAAAATAAGGGTTCAAAATGTCAACAATGGATAAACATACTTCATAATAACCCTACATGATGTTTATAACATCAAACGAATAAATCATGGATCATACAAAGCTAAAAGTGAGAGGTTACAAACTTCAGGGGTTAAATGTGTCAACATGTTTAAAGATATACCTCTGAGTGACCTTTTGACAAACCCGAAGCTTTGTAAATGTTAATTATACTCACTTGAATGCACGATTAAAATTTCACTATGTTTCGTTATCGTATGAGAAAGTTATGACCAAATTCGTAGGCGAGGGGTTAAAGTGCAAACATTGAAAGTTAAGACTTTTCGGGTTAACCGGAAGTGTTCAGGGACTTGGCAAAGTGGGTATAAGTCCTAAAGCCCTTGTGGGTAAATATAAGGGGGTCAAAATGCAAGAAATAACCCTAGTTGCCCCTTCGTGAAACCAAAGGTCAAGCTGCAAAACATAAAAAAAAATGAAAATCTGATTTTTTGGGGCCAAGCGGCCCGCGTGGGTTTAAGCTTATCTTGAGGCGGCCCGTGTGGGACGCCCAGAACCAGAAAAACCAGGCAGCAGCCTGTTATGCGCGAATTTGACCCATCTAGCCGGTTTTTCTCACATGTGGACGACCCCTAGGCACCCCTAAGCACTAGACAACAAGTGTTGATCAATTGTGGTGGGTGCTAGACCTTGTTGTCAAGGATTTGTGGTGAGAATTTTACTATAAAAGGCCATGTAGTGCACACAAGTTCCTCACACCAATTTCCTTGCAATCTGATCATTCCTGGAGCTCTCAAGCAGGTCCAACTGATCATAAGTCGTGCATAGGACTCTTGTAAGTGTTCTAATCCTTCTTTAGTTGAGTTTAGCTTGTTTAATTAGCTAAAAGTCAAACCGTCGTAATTACGCAATTGGGGCCTAAGTCAACCCACCCCTCGGTAATTCAGATTCGTGTTGGCCTGCCGGGTCAAGATCATAACCATTTTTATTAAAATTCCTACACTGAAGTCCCGACTATTCACATATTCGATACAGTTTTGGTTTGACCCGATTTCGGTCACTAGTTCGTCGGTCTTAAGAAGGTTGTCTGGACCAAGAATTGACGTTACTCAGCTTCTTATACCGTAGTTCAAACCGTATACATGTATTTGGGTCGGGGTCTAGTGTTACTAGGGGTGTAAACGATCCGAGCCGCGCATAAACAAGTTGGAACTAGGTTTTCAATGTTACCAGGGGTGTAAACGAGCTCGATTCCAGGTTTCACATAACATGCTTAAGCTGGCTTGCGAGCCTATACAAGCTTTTATTTATTTAGTTTTTTAGTATATTATAAAATTCATTAAATAAAATAGCTAAATTATAAACAAACCAATCTCAAGCTTGAAAAACTATTCACGAGCTGAGCTCGAGCTTTGGAAATAGAGCACTAAACTAGCCGAGCTTAAGCTTGAGCTTGAACCCTTTTAAGTTAAATCGAACCTCGACGAGCTTGGGCATGACTTAGCACTTTTACACCCCTAGGTTTTACACACCCATAAGAGCATCCACAATGTGTAAATTTTCAGACTTCTACAAACTATCACCCTAGCACCACATCAGATTTTTAAACTTTCATAAAAAAAACTCCCTTTTTTCCCATAATGTGCAAACTTTCACAAATCCCCGATAAAAAATATTAAAACTATACATATTGTGTGTATGTGTATATATATATATATATAAGGTTTGTGTGTGAGGTGTCCACAAATGTCATTCGAAATGATGTCCGAAATTACAAGACGTTGGGTCCACAATGTGTTGGGTGGTGTTTGTTTTTCAGATGCAAAAGGTCTGCAGTCTGCGGACCACATCTGCAAACGTTTGCACGAGAAAAGGTGGACCAAACCTCTGCAGTCTGCAAGAAGAAGACTGTTTATATTTTCATCTTCAAGATTTCAGTTCAAATCATTCACATATGATCAACTAAACTCCTCAATTTGAACAACAAGATTCAAGGTTTTCTAGCAGGTTATTATAGATATTAAATTGATAATACATACCCAAATTTTATCAACAAGATTTAGGATTCCTCAATTTAACCAACAAAAACTACTAAAGATAAACTGATTTATATTGACTCCTGTTTTGTTAATAAAGAAATCTTGTAATTACAAAAGGTGACTAATAACAAACTTCTGTATCCCACCTGTTGTTTGGATACAAAACTATAAAATATACATAATGATAATTAAATAACAAACCTTTGTAATGGTTGTTGCAACAGCCTCGTCTGAACCATCCGATTTTCCAGTTGTTGGATCGAACCTTTGCTTTTCAAGCCTTCAAATCATGCACTCTCCTAATTGTTGTTCCAAAATTCTTTTCTACTCAACAACTACTAGTTTTGTTGGAGATACAAGTCCTAGTTGCAGAACTTTTGCCAATACCGGGTAACAGAGAAGAGATGCAGTTGGTTGAATTTCAGATAACTCACTCTAGTACCTGGTGTTTCGGTTTTGAAATGTTTGATTTCCAGCCACATGTCAAATTTTTAAAATTGTTGGTCAGTTGATTCCTGTTAGTGCATTACGTCTATTGACTTCGTCTTGAATCATGTGATAGGATAGGATAGGATTATCAGTGTCCGAGGTGCGAGAAACTGTTATTAGAAAGTTTAGAAGGCTGTTAGCTTGAACATGCCATGTCCATTTCATTCTAACTAGACACACTATAAATAGGACACTTGTTGATTCATTTGGTACGACTTCTGAAATCTGTAACGAAGTGCTGCCAAAGTCTGTTCAGGTTGTAAACAGTGTTATTATCAATATTAGTGACAGATTAAAGAGTATCAAGTTGTTTCCACGTCCGTTTCACTGATTCCGCCTTTGAATCGGATATAAAGCTCTTCTGAACGACTCATTTGGGTCCAACAACGATCCTACAAGTGGTATCAGAGCTCAGGAGGAAGAGATCTTGCCAAAACAGCTTGTTTTCGTCACTTTTTCTATTTTCTACACTTTCTTTCTTCAATTGAACGAGATTTCACGGTCCAAATTGGTTCAAATTTTCACAGTGCACTCGGAATTGGACATAGACAAACCCTTGAAAGTTTTATGGTCAAATTTGGACTAAAAATGACAAAAACTTTCCTGTTAGCTTGAAAATATAGTTGTGTTCGCTTTAAACAGCCTGTTAGCTTGAAAGTGTCAAGACATGTTAGCTTGAAACTGTCTGACAGCTTGAAACTGTCTGACCGCTTGAAACCGTCTGATCGCTTGAAGTGCTTTCTCGCTTGAAGTGTCAATTCGCTTGAAAGTTGCTATTTGTTTCAACTTATTGTTTAGCTTGAAATCTCATTTCGCTTGAAAGTGGAAATTTCGAGTCAAGATCATTTCACGTCAACTGTGTGTTAGTCTGTTTCAGAATATTTGATATTGTTTGTACTGATTGTGTTTGTTTGATTGTATCTGTTCAGGTTTACATCATGGCTGAAGAATTCTACAACACGTTTTTCAATGCATTCACATCCGAATCGTCCGAGATTACCACTGTTACACCAAAAACCATCACGAAAGCGATCAATGAGAACATCAAGCATGATAATTTCTACGGAACACACTCAAAGCCACCAACTCTGGAAAGTATTGAGGATTATACATGGTGGAAGGAACGGTTTCTTAAATGGGCAAAAGCATATGCACATGAAAGCTGGTTCTGTTTAGAGTTTGGATATGAAAGACCGAAGGATGATAAAGGTGAAGAGATTCCATTCAAGAAATTACAAAAAGATGAAAAAGCAGAATATGCAGCCGAACAGAGGATGATTGCTTTGATTCAGATGGCAATTAGAAATGATATTTTTGCATTACTAAACCATGACGTGTCGTCAAAATCTGTTTGGAAAGCTTTACAAGCTAAAGCTGAGGGGGGTAAACAGATTAAAAAGAACAAAATTGTGTTGCTTAAAAAAGAATTCGATTTATTTGATAACATTAAAGGAGAGTCGGTGAGGCAAATGATAGAGAGATTCTGTCATTTAAAAATTGAACTTGAACGTTTCAAAATTGAGAAAACAAGAGAGGAAATTATTGACAAAGTGATTGAAGCGTTACCACGAGCTGATCAGTGGCAGATGTTTGTTTTTAGTTTGAAAAGATAGAGAGTCATGATCTGGAGCTACAGAAGCAAAGCAAGATGACTGGTTATTCACATCAACAGAATGTTGGCTTGTACTACAAACGCAGTGTACCTTCGGAGAAAGGTGTTGGTTCACCAAAGACAACATTTAGTGGAGAGAAGATGAAAGAACCGCAAACAACCTCATCAAGTTACCATTCTGGATATCATTCATCTTCAAGAGCAAGTACTGATGAAACTGAGGAAATTTTGTGCAACATTGCTCTCAAACTGAAGAATTCTCCGTCGATGAGCATCAATGCAGCTAAGCAGCAAATGAGTTTCCTTGCATCTGTTCTGGAATCGTATGAAGGTCTTGTAGCTGGTAAAATTGGAAACTCAGAGTTAACCAAAGAAGACTACGACCAGATTGATCCAGAAGAGATGGAACTCATTGACATTCACTGGGTGGTCCGTCAACTAAACTTGGATTTGATAAATCCGAAGTGACCTGCTTCAGATGCAAGCAAAAGGGTCATTTCAAAAGAGAATGCAGAAATTCTGAAGTTGCTGAAGGAAATGGACGTCCTTTCAACGATGATTATTATCGAAAAGCGATCTATCACCGTAGCAAAGAAGAGCCGAAATTGATTGAAGATAAAACCAAATCAAGAGCTTGTTTTGTAATTCATGATGATGAAGGTTTTGACTGGAGCTCAATTTGTCCAGAAGAAGATCGTTTGGAGAATGTTCGAAAAACAGCTCATGGCAGAGCTTTAACAGAGGAAAGAAAGTTTGTTTTTGTTGCTGAGATTCAAGATGAAAACAAAGACAAAGATACAGCTGAGATCAAAGTGAAAACCAGAGAAGAGATTCTGAAAGAAAAGACTTACAAAGAAAGAAACTTTGTGTTGAACAGAATGGATGAAATGCAAGAAGAGTATGAGAGTGCAGTGAGCAACAGAAGATGGGATAGAAAAAGAGAGTGTTACTTCAACAGAGAAGGAAAACCAGTTGTTCCAAAGAAAGACATAATTTTTGATGATGTTCTTCTCATAGTTCCTCTAAGAGCCGAATATTATAGAAATGTGATGAAAGATGACACATATGCTAAAAGACATGAAAAGGAGATCAGATATGCAATGACATCGTGTCTAAGAAAAAGAGATGAAGAGAGAATGAAGAAGAGTGTTGAAGAGATGGTGAACAATCTGAAGAAAGTTGCTGAAGAGGTTAAAGCTGAAGTTGTTGAAGTTGAAGCTGTGAAAGTTGAAGAAGTAAAAGAAGAAGTTGTTGTGAATGAAGAAGTTGAGAAAGCTGTTATTGAAGAGCAGCAAATTGGAGAAAATGTGAAGAAAGCAGAAGCAGAAGAAGAAGTAAAGAATGAGAATTTGAAAGCTGGTAATGCTGGTGATGAAGTCGATGTTGAAGAAAATCAAAATGTTGCTGAGTGGAAACAGACAGAGGCAGCTGAAAACACCGAAGTACCAATCACTGAGGTACATTCTGATTCTGTAATCTTAAAAACTGTTGAACAGTGCAAGAAATGCATGGAACCGTGCAGAGCTTGTACTGAAAAAAATGAGCAATTCAGAACAAGAGATCTTGAGTTCACTAAAATTGAAAACATTTTTAAAGAAAAATGCAAAGAAATGATAGAAAAAGAAAAAGTTTTAAAAGAAAATGATGAAAAACTTTCAGAAAAATGTAAAAAGTTAGAAACAGAAAATGAAGTTTTGAAAGAAAATGTTTCTAAAATGACAGAAGAATGTTCACAAAAAGAAATTGCTTGTCAAGAAATGAAGAAAGAATATGACTCAATAAAATTAGCATATCATATTACGAAAGAGTCATACGAAAAAGTGAAAGATGAAATAGAATATGCTCAATCAAGAATGAATTATCTTTCAGAAACAACTAAAGAACTTAAACGAATGTATTCAATAAAACAAGATGTTGTTAATTCCTATATTGAGGATGTTGCTAAGCTAAAGCGACAGATTGCTGATCTAGAACAGGATAACAACAAGTTAAAAAGTTATCACGTGTCGTCATATGTGCTTGAACGAATTTTCAATATAAAACCGGGAGATGGTGAGTCTGAGCAAAACAAGAAAGGCGTTGGTTCAGAGTTTCATCAAGTTCCACCACTGGGAAAATTTGCATTTTATGATGATGAAAAGGTCGAAAAAGCTTTCAACATGGTAGACCAATTGCCAGACAACATTGACATAACCTATTCCAAATCTGATGATTCTCATGATTCAGAGGTGGTAGGTAAAGTCGTTGAAAGTGTGTTGAAAGAAGAGTCGGTTGATACAGGTAAATCTGAATCACAGGATGAAGATGAAGGAAATCTTCATGATAGTTATCTGAAAAACACAAAATCCGAGAAAAGTTTGAATGATGATTCAAAAGGATTGGTTTATACCATGATTGGATCGGACAAATTGTTCTTAGATGTTGTATTCCCGATTCAGAATGTGATTTCAGAAAAGGTTGATAAAGTTTTCAAAATGGTTGAGATTGAGAAGTCTGAGATTTCAAAGTTTGCTGGTAAGAGTCATAGAGGTTCATATAACAAACCTGGTTATAAGAAGAAAAACATGAAGGCTGGGTTGGGTTATAAGAAGAAACAAGGTTGGAAAAGAAATGAAACTCCGAATTTTCAGACAAAAATGAGTTTTGTTCAAGGTAACAGTTTAGAAAAAGAAAAAGAACTTAAAATTGGACAACAGTCTATTGAAGAGTTCCTAGCTCAAAAGAAAAAGCAACAACCACAGGTCAAAGATGTGTCCATGAGAACATGTTTTAAATGTGATCAAAAAGGACATCTTGCTCGCAAGTGTCCAAATCTGAAACCTGTGGATGTTGACAAAAAGAAGATTGATGCTGAGAAACAAAAATCTGAGAATGTGAGACAAAGATCAACCAGATTTGATTCAAAACAAACTTGGAGGTACAACACAAACAAGTTTGCTTCGAATCAAAACTGGAAATCAAACCCGAACAGGTTTGATTATAGATAGACCTGGAATTCTCATACACCCAGAGTCAGAACAACTCAAAGTTGGAAAACAACTGTTGATATGACAAAACCACAAGAGTTTTGGAAACAAAAAATTGTTGTTAAAAAACAAAGCGTTCAAAAAGATTCACATTTTTACAAACGTGGTACTCCTAAAGGTAAAAAATGGAGTGAAAAGAAACAAATGATTCTTGAAAAAGTTGAAGTAAAAGTTGAAAAGATTTTTGTGAAAGATGACAAAGAGTTTCCAGCATTGAATGAAAATTATTGTGTTGATATGCCTAAGGTTCAACAGACCTGGGCTAAATTGTTCAAGTAATTGATTAGTTTGTTTGTTTGTGCAGGTGCTCATGGAATTTGAAGATTGTGAGTTTGGAATTCGGAGCAGCCTGGCACAACAAGAGGATGAGGCTGCGGCTGGACCCTGTGTTGGTTGAAACAGGGAGTTTATTTGTTTTTCTGTAAATAAATAAACAATATTTTTAAAAACCCTAAAAATTTGAAAAATTAAAAACCAAAAATATGTTTGTTTTTTAATTTTTGTCAAAAAATAGAAAATTTCAAAAATATGTGTTGATTGAATACGCCGAAACCCTCACGGCTGAACAAACATGATTAATTTCACAAGATTGAAAAACGGTTTTCAAACTATAAAATATCAATGTGTTGTAAATCATGGGGGTACGTTATACTTTCTGCAAAACAGGACATAGTTAGCAGAAAATGGATGGCGAGACAAAGCTATCAGTATTGGTTGTCAAATTTTCTTTTAAATGATTTTGCATTTTAGGGGGAGTAATGTTGTTAGAAAAATACAAAAACATTTGAAAATTTGAAAAAGTAAAAAACATGATAAAATTCGAAAATTGAGTTTTTGTGTAAAAAGAGGAAATGATAGTACATCAGTAGACAGTTACAGTATGCTAAAGAAATGTAATGTTTAAATAGCGTTAAACAGTCTCACTGATGATATGCCGATAGGTTTTTATACATTTAGTAAACTTTTTCGGGATATAAACATAAATTCAAACTTGCTTATTTCGTGGGGAACACTACTTGGATATATAGGTAACCCCTGAAATCTCATTTGAAAGGTCCCTCTTTCTGAGATACTAGGTCTTTATGCTTAGTGATATATGGGGTATTATCCCGGGACTTCTGATTTTGCGAAAGCAATGGCCTAGTCCCCGGAGAATACTTTCTGCTTGCTTGAAACATAGAGCAGCCCTCAGCAAATTGATGAAATAATAAAATTGATAGTCATTGCTGTTGTAATACAAAAGATCCTCTAAAGGGGACACACCGAAAAGTCGAGCCGTCATCTCTCTGCTGAACGGAAGTTCTGACCTGAGCTCTCA
>JARYGA010007116.1:0-29667 GCA_030545235.1 Helianthus tuberosus
AAATTATAATATATGTTTACATTTTGTTGTAGATGTTGTTGGGAGGATTATCTCGGGTGACCGAATAAAGGATGCGCATCTTTTTGTTATCTTACTTCAAGATGCAACGTATGTAAATATTGTATGTACTTTATACAATACGTTCTTATTGTCATGTGCTTTCGAACTAAACCAATTTCTTTATTGGGTTTTCTAACATAAATCGTTCACCTCAGTGGTCATGTAATACAGTTAAATCTATACGGAACGAGGCAGTTTGATATTGTGAAAACCTATCAAGCAATCTCAAAAAAAAAAAGTCGTTTACGTATCTCGGCTCAAGTTACTTCGGCGAAAAGACAGTATGTTATATGAATCCACATGTTTTTTTGGAAAATATTATTTACATTGTGTGGATCATGTAATTTAACTAAACATATACATTTTATATGCATTCTCAGGGAATATTTTGACCTCGACGGATTTCACAAGGATCGTTTATGAACCAAACATGCCCGAGGCTCATGGAATTAAAATTATGGCACGTTGCAATCCGTGTTTGTCTTGATGTTTTCGGTTGTGTTGTACTTTATCACTTCACATACTTATATGTTTGTTTTCTGTCTCTTTTTTTTTTCTATTGTGTAATACGTTATCTAAGATTTTACGGCAGTTTAATTTCTACTTTTTACTCTATCCGATTATTGGTCTAACTTGCTTGGATAATCACTTTAACCGGTTATTACAAGACTAGACTAATCAAAATTAATAATTTATTTTCATTTAATGAACTTAAGATTCGTCTCAAGTTCATCTAATTAAAGTAGCAGATTTCAGCAAGAACTGGGTCAAGGAGAAGCATATGTCTTTCTGTAATATCAATAACAACAATCATATCAAAATTAAAGCAATTGAACTCACCGCAGCTGCGAAAAACGTTTTATCCCCAATTTCAGAGAGCACAGTCATCGCAATAGACTTGCTAAACCCCTAATTTCACCATAAAAATACACACACGGTTATAATTTATTCAATTAAATTAAATTCAATTGACTAGCAGATCCATAAGCACGATTAATTAACAAATAAACGGAAAAAAAAAAGGAAACCTACTTGAACAATTGATAAAGTCAGGACTGTTAAACCCTATAAGCGTTTGAAACAAACAATTGTTTGATAGAGTCGAACCGGGGATCGGAGTCTTGGACGGACCGGTTAAGGGTGTTGGATCGCTTCAGCAGGTAGCCGGCCGGCTGAACTGGTGGCCCGCGGCAGGAGCATAAAACCGGTGGAAAAAATTGTGGTCGGGCCGGCGGAATTTTTTGAGATTGCAGATTGGAGATGAGAGGAGTTTGTTACCAGAAAGTCACGGTAGTGACGAGAAACCGAGAAAGTCTTTATTTGAGGAGGTTTCTTTTTGAATGTTTTCATGTTGCAGGAGGAGGCAGGAGGCGATGATACTGATAAGAGTTGGGGATCTTCTAAAAAAAATGACTTTTGTGTCGTTTGTTTTACTTTTCACGATTCCATCCCCATTTTGTATTACCATTGTTTTATTTTATGTTCTTGCACTTAGTTTTTACACGAAAGATCCTAGGCTTACTAATCCACAAGATTTACACAAAACATCCTATGTGTTGAAAGTAATCACCTCTACAAGAAAATTGCACAACTATAGTTAAACAAACGTACACAAAAACAAAACGAAACACCTCGATCTTAAATACTTTTATCAATAATCCTTTAAAACTCCACTTGTTTTTTTTACGGCAAAATGGACTGATATATTAAAAGAAACAGAAAAAACTATCCTTAACAAGATGCTAAGGGCACTTTACAAATCTCGAACCTACAATCCTCAGATATTAACCACAAACTTTTAACTCACTCCGATTGTTTGCTAATTACTTTTTTCTTTTAATCAGACTTTTGTAGTTTTATAAATAAACGTAAAATATTTAAATAGTATGTTTACTTTGTTTTTAGTTTTGTATTTTCTAAAAAAGATTACTTTTAATTTAATATGATGTTTATACATGATATATGATATGAAGAATAAAATTAATTACGATGTTATCCATTTCTTGAATCTGATCCAACCGGTTGAACCGGTCTGACCAGTGAACTGGTAAGATTATATCCATTGTTGACCCAACCCAGCCTTTTATTAAAAAATTAATATATCTTTCTTCCACCTACACAACCCAACCCAACTCTACTCAAATTTTAAAACACATTTACAACCCATCTCAACCTAAACATATATGGTTTTAAACGAACTCGGTTTTTTAAAAAATTATATCGAGATGTTCACAAAAAAATAAGAAAATCGTGTATTTAGTTTTTTTAAAGTTTAAATATTATAAGTTATTTGATTAATTAAAGAGTTAACTGCCATTTTCGTCCCTGTGGTTTGGTCACTTTGGCCATTTCAGTCCATTTTTCAAAAATGCGTCATTTTCGTCCCCACGTTCTGGAAAGGTGCCATTTCAGTCCAAAAATCATAACCCAGTTAAGTCAGTTTGTAAATAAGGACTGATTGTGTAAATTTGTAACATAAAGGACTGATTGTGTAAATTTGAAAAATGGACTGAAATGGCAGTTAACACCACCACTAGCCCTGCCACCACCACCAATCCGCTGCCACCACAGCCACCACCGCCACCACCGCCACCACAGCCGCCACCACAGCCACTGCCACCACCACAGCCACCACCGCCACCACAGCCACTGCCACCACCACCGCCACCACCGCCACCACAGCCAATCCATCCATCATTGTTCATCAACAGTCACCGTTCGGAGTTCATCTATTTGATTCAACGTATTCTCGCAAACAAACTCTCTCGATCTTCGCTAAACAACATCTATTTGATTCAATCTTCACTGATCTATCACAACACTAACAACAATCGAGCATTATACCGATCCAAATCCGTTAAAGTCACGAATCAGCGAAATTCCGAGCTGATTTGATGGCGGCGACGACAATGGCGACGGCGGCAGGAGCGGTGGTGCTGCTGTACTACGTATTGGCTCGGAGAATGACGTCAGCTGACGCGAAGGCTGTGGAGGATGATGAAGGACGTGAGTATATGAAATCGAGTAAATCGAAGAGGAAGATCGTGCAGAGGAGACCGGCGCAGGCGCCTGCCACGTGGCTTGAAACGATTTCGACTTTGTCTGAGACGCTTAGTCTTCTCCGGTCGTCTTCTCCGATGGATTATAGAAGTTCCGCATATCCCCACAAACATCTAGTTCCACCCCTGCTCATTTCTGCAACTCCCCGGAGTTCGGAGTTCATCGGAGAAGACGACCGGAGAAGACGAAGACGTCCCCGTAACCCGCAAGCTTTTCGTTTCGGTATACCGTTCTCGTTCCTTTGTTCTGCTCGTTTACTTTTCGGATTAAATACAATAAATTCTGACTTTATATTACATATAAACGTCTGAAAATATGGGTCTTGCCATGACGTTGATGGTGGTGGTTCCGGCGGCGGCGGTGGTGGTGGTGGTGGCAGTGGCGGTGGTGGCGGTGGTGGTGGCAGCGGATTGGTGGTGGTGGCAGGGCTAGTGGTGGTGGTGTTACAAATTTACACAATCAGTCCTTTATGTTACAAATTTACACAATCAGTCCTTATTTACAAACTGACTTAACTGTCTTATGATTTTTGGACTGAAATGGCACCTTTCCAGAACGTGGGGGACGAAAATGGCGCATTTTTGAAAAATGGACTGAAATGGCCAAAGTGACCAAACCACAGGGACGAAAATGGCAGTTAACTCTTAATTAAATTATTAGGGAGTATTAGTTTGGGTTGCAATCAAGTTATTATTATTATTTTGTTTTGCACCTAAAGTATATAAAATGGATTATGCAGTGTTATGCATTGAAGAATCAAGTCCTTAGATGGACACTTTACATGATTCACTAAATCATAAGCGAAACCATATGTCTTAGTAATTGGTAATAATAGAGTTCGCTTTGTATTACATTCTAACGAATTCTTGTGATTAATTCTCCAAACTAGAATTTTGTAATAATATGAAATTGGATATTAACTTTTTAGACTCATTTCAGTGAATAAAAATAAAGTAAAAGGCTTATTCTTACATAAAACTTAATCTATAACTTAATTGTAACAAAAACTAGAAGGTGGTTATTGATAGAAGTTACAAAACAAGAACTTTGTATTCCTTACTCTCATACTTGTATAACAACTTTCAGGTGGTTGTTGATGTGAACCATGAGGTTGCCTCAGTAGACGATGCAAAAAATACACCAACTTTGACAAATGGGCACCATGCATCAAGTCAACAAGTCGAAAAAAAAAGCCATCTTTGAGGTTAAAGAGGACGATGCAAAAGCCGAAAAAATTGAGTAAACCATGTTTGACTGTTACAACACTTTCCCACAGTGTTGCCTACCGTTTACTTTTGCATTAAAATGACACCATTTCATGTTTTGTCACTCTATCACTTTTATTTTATATTGTTGTGTGGTTGTACACTGTTCCCGTTCGTTTTCCTTTTATAAATTAAAAATAGTGCTTTTGTTTATAATGTTGTTTAGACTTGTGTTCACTTAATGTGGGTGTTTGGAATTGCTTATTTTGAGCTCCTTTTAAGTTTTTGACTTCTTAAAAGTTAATTGGTCATTTTTGTAGTGTTTGGATAATGTGTTTTGAGAATGAGTTTTAGTGGTTTGAAAAGAAGAAAAGGAAAAGTTAGATGGTTGCAACCTTTTCAAAAAAGGATATGGAAAACAAGAAAAGGAGAAGCGTTCCCGAACACTCTCAATATACATTATCTTTGTTTGTTACGTTGTTAGCGTAAGCCGTCCAACGGACGGGTATCAAACTAGTTAGTTTAGACTAGGGGTGATGTGATCATCATTTGTTGAGGTTAGGCATGGTTATATGTTTCAACATAATCGAATCAAACCTAACCCAACACTTGGAAATTAGACTAATGGGTGTGGTATCGGCATCGAGAGTCCGACGTGGAGGGGGACCCCAACGGGGAATACACACCCCCCCCCCCCCCTCCAGATATCGGTGCCATCGGGAACTTCTTCCCGTCAGCCCCGAAGCGCGCACGCGCGCTCTCTTTCTTGATTCTCTCTATCTCTCTCTTTATTCTCTCTCTTGATATGATTGGATAGAGATGGATGGTGGAAACCATTTCCTACGAATGAGGAAGAGAAAGGGGAAGAAGAAGGTGGATGTAAGAAAGGGGAATCACAACCCCATGTTCTTAGGTTTTGTTTCGGTTTAAACTGAAATTGAATTCCATAACTGAATCTAAATACATTTTTTTAAAACATGTAGTACACCGAATGATATGAGAAAATATAATATAACATTTTTTATTTACATATTTTTATATTCAAACCATGGTTGCAAAAGTCGTTAAGCGATCCCTAGTCGGTTGACGGCGAGTTGAAAGTACTCGGCCTATGCGGAGAGTACTCGGACATATTGAATTATAAAGAATTTAGTTTTCAGAAATTAAATATATGTCAAATAATATAAATTTACTAATATTTATAACAAAATACGTGAAAATGATATTCATTCTTTAAATGATAAGACATAGAAATTATGTTTTATTTTTTTTAGTCAGTCTCGGCCCGATTTGACCTACTAGATTCGATTCTGACCGAGATTGACCAGGTCTGATCGTTTCCGAGTAATTAGACGGAATTGAAGAAAGTCTTCTCGGCAGCCTACCTTGTAGCAACTACTCAGAGAGTACTCGGCCTTGGAGACTTTGTTTTACAACCATGATTCAAACATAGTTTCTTGTTATGCAAAATCAGTTTGGTTCTTGTAGTCAAATGCTAAAAGACGAGGATATCAGCATTCAAAATGGACAAGAGACTGTTGGTACTCGGTACAATTTCGTGTCGTAATCTCCGCTTACCACAGTGGTGGTGTTGGTGCACTCATAGTTTATTATATGTCACGTAGCAATACTTTTTACGGCATAACTTACCATCCATGATCCATCCCATTAGTGTTTATAGCTTAATTTAGATCTGTTATATTTGTTGTTGGGAGATTTGTTTACTGATTGTGGTTGTTATATAGGTTTACTGGTTTGATTTACAAGCATTTACTACAGGAATTCATTGGACTTCCATCAACAACAAAAAAAGGAATTAATTAAAGAAAATGGTGCAGAAATTGTGGAGGAAACGCTGATTAAAATGAATCAAATAGCAGTAAATCACAAGAACCTAAAAGGAAGAAATTAAAGCAACTAGAGACTCTAACGACTCATAGGAAGACCCACCCTTCACTAAAGAATCATCTGCCTTTTGTTTCAAATCTCTTGCATTCTCTCTAATGTGTTCTCCTTCTTCATCCACCATTACTTTTCTTATGGCACTCGCTATCTCTCGTCTTTCCCACCCGTTTCCCAAATACACCCCTACCTTGGAAACATCGCTCATGTATCTAGCGTTCAACGCTTGATCGCCCATAAAAGGCGACATTATCATAGGAACACCTTCACAAACGCTTTCCAATGTCGAGTTCCATCCACTATGAGTCCAAAACGCACCTATTGCTTCATGAGCTAGCACTTCTTGCTGAGGAGCCCATTTCACAATACGCCCCTTTTCACCCACGAACCCATCATCCAACGGTTCGATCCAAGTCGAACCCTTGACATACCCAGGTCGAACCACCCATAAAAACGTCTGCTCGCTATCAACCAACCCATGAGCTATTTCCAAGAAATCTTTCTCATCCACTTCAGTAGTGCTACCAAAACTAACATACAATACGGAATTAGGCGGCTGTTGGTCTAACCATGGAAAAACGGTTCGATCTTGGTCTAGTAAGCTGCTGGATGACGCTGTGAAATGCTTGGGGAATGGTATCAGAAAACTCGGTGCCAGAATATCACGGATAACAGTTTCAACCTCCGGCTCTTCGAGTTCCTTAAACGAGTTAAAGATAATTCCCGAAGACGCTTTCGTTTGTTTCACCATATTACCAAGCATCATTCCAATAGGATCTTTCGAGCTCTTAAAGCCCAACTTTATAATATCTTTCACTTTCAACATAGGAAACTCAGCCACTTGTTCGTCCAGACCTTAAAATCAAGAAACTGATTGTCATCACTCATCAACAAGTTAACTAAAAAGAAATATTAATTCAATAAACATACGTGTTTGATCAGCAAGATTAAGGTAACCAAGATCATCAAAAACAGGAAATGAAGCATAAGCAAGAAAACAAAACAGGCTGCTTGTCCTCAAAACAAGCCTGGGGAGATTAAGGCTGTCAGCGACTGATTGCGTGAAGTGCCAAAGCGCATCGGTGATTAAGCACGATACATGTTCGTCATCTTCTTTCGATGCTAACATTAACAGTTCAAGTTCATGGCGCAATTCATCTGCGCCATCTTCGTTGAACACGAAAAGGCGGTTAAAAGCGGCCATGCCATGTAAGGGTAGATTGGAATAGCGTTCGTCGTGTGGATCGTTGTCGAGGATGAATTTGAAAGTGAAGTGAGGGTAGTTGGATGTTTTGGGCTTGTTGAAGTTGGTGTGCAGGATGGTGATACTGAAGCCTTTGGAGTAGAGTAGTTGGCAAGTTGGAGCATTGGGTTTATGTGGCCTTGATATGGTAACGGGAAGAATATTATTCTCCGGTTCCGGCGAACGGTGTTGGTTGTCTCTGTTTGGGTCTCCATGGGAATTGAGAGATCGATGTTTGCAATGAGGGTAGGTGACTTTTTTATTGAGTGGTTGAAGATTCTCAAATAATATGATTTTTCACACCTACCTCATTTCCTATTTTTTTTATTTTCAGATATATGTCTTAATGGTGTCTCCTGTTTAGAGGTTTAGAGCATTCACATCCAAACCATTAAATTATACATACATTCCACTAAAAAACAACTCCTATATAAATATATTTCTACTAAAAACAAATACTTTTTCTCTCTCATTTCAATTAAATAATATTATCATTACATTTTTCTATCACTTCCACTCACAACCACTTTCAAAATATATTAAAAAATTATAACGGATGAACAGTGTCCCCCCAAATATACAGATGAACAGTAAGAGCATTCACATCCAATCCATCAAATTATACATACATTCCACTAAAAAACAACTCCTATATCAATATATTTCCACTAAAAACAAATACTTTTTCTCTCTCCTTTCAATTAAATAATATTATCATTACATTTTTCTCTCACTTTCACTCACAACCACTTTCAAAATATATTAAAAAATTATAACGGGTGAACAGTGTCCCCCCAAATATACAGATGAACAGTAACATTTTCTCTCTCCTCTACTCACAACCACTTTTTATACCCTTTATAATATAAAAACCCCTCCTCACATAATTTGATGGTTAGAATGTGAATGCTCTAACATTTTCTCTCTCCTCTACTCACAACCACTTTTTATACCCTTTATAATATAAAAACCCCTCCTCACGTAATTTGATGGTTAGAATGTGAATGCTCTTAGAGGTCAAGTGTTCGAGTCTTGTTGTAGACATTAAAGTAAAATTCGGTGTTAGATTAGATAAGTGTGTGAGTTATATAGTTCTAAAAAAACTCTCCTGATAATTTTTATTTTCACTATGTAATGTGAACTCAATTAGGTTTTTATATGTCAGTGGCTAATGTTAGCGTAGGATAGTGTTATACAGTGACGAGTCTAAGAACTTTTTTCACTGGGTTCCTTTTAATAGATTCTTATTAATTCTCACTATTTTTTTACAAATCATACGAGGTTCTCACTAATTTTTCCCATTTTTTCTAAACCGAATGGGTCACAAAAGTGGCCTAGATCCGCCCCTGATGTTATATATAAACTTTCAAATAAAGTTTAAAAGTTAATCCTTTGTAGTGCATGATTTTTTTTTTAAATGTGTGGGTTACTATTATGAGCCTAGGTGTGTAGTGGGTTAACTTACGCCACCACATCAGCAAAAGAAAGGTGCCAAACATCATGACACGGGTACCAAGGGGTAGCGCCAAGGGTCTAATGGGCGTGAGGGCATAGAGCGAAGATAGTTAAAAGGCTTTTTTTAGCTAGTGATATCAAGCGACATTACTCGTTTTTTTTTAGTTAAACCACTGCACACTTTTGAAAGGGGTAGTTAGTAAAAGGCTTAAAGCTCCAATGCCTGTGCGGCAGTGGCATTAACATGACATAAACTTTTGCACTTCTTAGTTATCCCAATACACATAATCTAAGAAATCCTAGCGTGATTTGATTAATTTTTGTGTGATTTAAGTAAATAACAACTTGCAAATAAGTAATAGTTAAAACATGTATGCAGAATAGTTTCGAAGTTACGTCATTGTGTGTTTTCATAGCATAGCTAATTGTTACTAGTTTTTTTTATATCGCGCGTTGCGGCGAACCCGAGCAAACGATAATGTAAAACAAACGTGATTTGAAAATAAATGATATTGTTTAGAAAGTCAAACCATTAGAACGATTTAGTTTATTATCGTACCGTTTTATGATACCAAATAAATATTTTATTTTGAGTATAACCTCGTTTTAACAAAACTTATAACGAAATGTCAGGGAAATAAATCAAGCACAACTACGTACTTAAGTTTTTAGAAAAAAAAAGTTATAAACGTAACTTATTAAAGAAGTATCAAATTAATCGATAAATTAATATATGTTAAAAAGAAAAAAAAAAACAATTATTAAAAAAAGGTAAAGGAAATAGATGTTTAAAAAAAGAAAAATATGTTATTAAAAATAAATATAATAATAAACTATTATAATATATTAAATAATAAAATAATAAAAACTATATATTATTATAAAAAGAGTAAACTGCCATTTTGGTCCCTGTGGTTTGGGCACTTTTGCCATTTTAGTCCAAATCTCAAACTTTTTACATTTGGGTCCCTGTGGTTTGCATTTTGTTGTCATTTTAGTCCAAAATCCAAAAACCCCATTTTTTTACTGTTGAAAGCTGCCTATTTTGTCCTTTAGTACAGGGGCATTTTGGTCATTTTTTAAATTTCATTTTTTTTAGCAATAAAACCCATATTAAAATAATCAACTCTCTCTCTCTCTTCTCTCTCTATAGCACCACCACCGCCCCCTCCTCCCTATCTCTCTCTTCTCTCTCTCTACGCACCCTACCCCATGATTTACCACTGTTGATTCCGGTTGATCATGTTCACCGCTGACTACCCCTCTCTGGTCATTATCCATAGCATCTTCCCCAACTGTTAACACTCCAATGTTGGATATTTCATCATCTCATTGTTTGCATTACTGTTAGTCTAATTTACCACCGTCAATTCCTGTTGATCACATGCATCATTGACCACTCCTCTTTGTTCATCATCCTAGCATCTTCCCCAACTAATGAAATATCATCACTCTGATTTATCAACATATGGAATCAACAATCAATAAGAAAAACTTCAAAATTTGGCGAATAATCAAACAAATCATAATCAATTAGCAACAAAACACTCATTAATTCACAGTCAAATTGTAAAACTGAACACGCAAATCAACATATCGATTACGTAAATCAACACATCGATTACTCAATCAAAGAAATCAAATCAATTAGCAACAAAACTTGAAACCCCTGATATTCTTAATACCCACACCAAGTTACTGCAATTGAGTCAAATCCACCACCACCTTCAACTTAAACCCATTACTAAGAGTTAGCTCGCCACCATCTCCACCATTAAGATCCACTACCGCCATCGTCTCCACCATCCGCCGCCGTCGGCGGTCACTACCAAGATCCAGTCGCCGGAATTCCTCATCTCTCTCTCAGTAACTCCCTCTCTCCCTAACCCCCTCTCTCTCCGAAGGCGGCAGCAGCGCCGCCGTCTCCGGTAAGCGACTGTATCTCTCCTCCATCCTTCTTTCTTTTCAGATCTGTAAAGATCGACGTTATTTCCGGCAGGTTATAGCAACGAGATGTTGATGATGACTGATGATGATGATGGACGGTGATTATGATTATGAGGGTGTGGCTCGGGTTTGGGTTTGGTGAAGGTGGTGACGGCGGCTGTTTGACGTGGTTGGGTGGCCGTTGGTGGTGGTGGTAGTGGCGATGATGAAGATGATGACGTCAGTGATGAGGGTTTGTGGTTTGGGAGGGATGATGAAGATAATGATGATGGGTTTGTGGTTTGCAAGATGATGAAGATGATGTCTTTATGATGATGACGACGGATGATGAATTAAGGAGATATGTTTTAATAAATTTAAAAAATGACCAAAATGCCCCTGCACTAAAGGACAAAATAGGCAGCTTTCAACAGTCAAAAAAGGGGGATTTTGGACTAAAATGGCAACAAAATGCAAACCACAGGGACCCAGATGTAAAAAGTTTGAGATTTGGACTAAAATGGCAAAAATGTCCAAACCACAGGGACCAAAATGGCAGTTTACTCTTATAAAAATAAAGTTACTATTCATCGTCCATCGAAATCAATATATATATATAATTGTGTGATATTATCAGATCAAGCGTAGTTGGCTAACGCCCAACTTCATAAGGTGATTGTATTGGTTGTTGCGTGGGGTACACACATATCTATATATTCCAGATTCACGTTGATTACCACTCACGCCCTAGTCCTTAACGCCCCCATTGAGGCAGTGTTTAACACGCGGATATAGCTTAGAGCGTTAAACCACAACACATATTCTCATGTTCGGATTTACTTGAAGCCTGTTGGCTTGGCACCCGAATAATGTCCCAATCAACCAAAATTATGTATTTTTTTTAAATAAGGCCAAACATAATAGGAGCCATTCATTTTGTCACAGGCCCCAAGTTCCCAATCAAGCCGAAACTTCTCCCAGAACCAAAATCGTTATGCGCACAAAACCAAAGTCGAGAAAGCTACAGGCGAATCGGAAAGCGAATCACAAGGGCTTCAATTCAACACCAAATCGTAACTAGTATCATCCCCAAATTGTAAGCATTTATATATAGTCCCACTTCATATATGTAGATTTAAGTCCAAAATTCAGATCAGTTTGCAGGTTCTATTGATTATTTAATTGCTCACACAGGTTTGAAAATTGTAACTGCTCACAGCAATAGCTATTTGTTTACCTAGTATTGACTATTGAGTATTCAACAAGTTCAAAATTTGCTATTGAAATTTGCTACTGAGACTGTTAAGTAGTTTTCACATCAACATTTTGATAACCCCTGTTGTTGATGAATTGATTCACTCTGTGATTTTTTTTCCAACTTTTTGTCGGTTTGTGTATGTTCACTATAAATGTACTTGTGTGTTCTTTTGAAATACACTCGTATGTATGTAAACATATAGGTATATATTTGCCTACTTATCTTAGTTTTTTATTGTTTAGATAATCATGTGTGATAATGGAGAAAGGACTTGCAGGCGTTTGCCGTTATGTATGTTAGTATGTAAGTATAATACAACGTTCTTTCTTAGTTCATACATATCAGTCTACTCCTGATATAGAAACCAATTGACAAAATTAGTCTCCCGTCCCCTAATTAGCCTTCTTATTTTCATGTTATTTACAAAATTGCTAGAAGTTAGAATGAAGATATATAATCAACTAGAGACTCCACTGATTCATACGAAGAGCCACCTTCGATCATCGAAGCATCCAATTTTTTTTTTTCAAAACTCTTGACCTTTCTCTCATTTCTTCATCTGCCATCACTCTTCTTATCGCGTTTGTTATCTCTTCTCTTTTCCACCCTTTCTCCAAATACACCCCAACCTTCCAGGCATCGCTCACGTATCTCGCATCCAACGGTTGATCTCCCCAAAAAGGCGAGCAAATCATAGGAACACCTTCACAAACACTTTCAACCGTCGAGTTCCATCAGGCAATGGCTCAAGCCATGTTGAACCGCTAACGAACCCAGGTCGAACCGCCCATAAAAACGACTGCTTACTATCCACCAACCCATGAACCATTTCCATAAAATGTTTCTCCTCCACTTGAGCAACACTACCAAAACTAATATAAACTACGGAATTACGTGGTTGTTGGTCTAACCAAGGGAAAAAGGATCGATCTTGGTCTAGCAAGCTGCTGGATGCGGTTGTAAAATGCTTTGCGAATGGTATCAGGAAACATGGTGCGGGAATGTCACGACGAATGGTTTCGAGCTGAAGCTGTTCCAGTTCCTTGAAGGAGTTCCAGATGATTCCGGAAGATGCTTTCGTCTGTTTCACCATGTTACTGATTATGTCTCCCATGCCGTCGTCGTCTTTCTTGACCCGATCTTTGTGACGTCCTTCACTTTCAACACAGCAAACTCCGCCACTTGTTCTTCCAGACCTTGAATGAAATCAAACAACGTATTTATATACGAACAGAAGACGATGGTTAACAAGTTAGTTAAGAAACGGACGAAAGCATAACTTACATTCGTCGTCAGGAACATTGTTATAACCAAGACCATCAAGAAGAGGTGTAGCGGTGTTGTCGGAAAGATTGAAGTAACCAAGATCATCAAGAAGGGGTATTGAAGCATAAATAAGAAAACAGAACAGGCTACTTGTCCTCAAAACAAGCCGAGGGAGGTTAAGGCTATCAGCGACTGATTGCGTGAAGTGCCAAGAGGCATCAGTGATTAAACACGACACAGGTGGTTCATCTTTCGCCGACAGTTCCAGTTCCAGTTGGTGGCGTAACGATCCGCCCCGCATTTATTGAATAAGATAATTCGAGAAAACGCCCCCATGCCTTGCAGCGGTAAATTGGCGTAGCGTTCATCGTGTGGATCATTGTCGAGGATGAATCTGAAAGTGAAGTGAGGGTAGTTGGAGGTTTTGGGCTTGTTGAAGTTGGTGTGAAAGATGGTGATACTGAAGCCTTTAGAGTAGAGAAGATTAGCAAGCTGAAACATCGGGTTTACGTGGCCTTGATATGGTAACGGAAACATAATTACTCTCCGGTGACGGCAAACGGTAGTCTCCATTTTTTAATGTTTATGACATATCAATCAGGTTGTATTCTTATAGCAAAATTAAGGCCTGCAGCTTTAAAATTGAAGGACAGTTATTTAATCAAGTAAGTAGCACTTTCTTTTGTTTTTTTTCATTAGATTTTGATGCCTTGTTCATATCAAGCTCAGTAGATGGAGACAACATACATATAATTTTCTAAATGTTTGAAAATTGAAATTAAAATAATTAGTTTGGGTTTTCAAAGTTGTTTATTTTAATGATACTAATTGTATTTCTTAGTTTTGATTACTGTGTAATGACAGGCTTTCCAAGGGTGAGTAACATGTTAGAATGACTCTGTTAGCTAACTGATCAAAACTTTTGTAAAGAAATCAGAGTTAAACATGTGAGAAACTTTCTTTTCAGTATTTGTTATATGGCCTTTTTAACTCAATTAATTTTATTTAATTTTATTTTTCCTCTAATAACGAACCGAACCGATATCGACTAAACTAACAATACCCATATTACATGTTTTAAGTGTTTATTTTAGGTACAATGATGTAAATTCTTAAAGTTTTAGGTGATATATAAAATTACAATGATAACTTTTTATTGAGCTTTAAATGGAAATCTCTTACTATTATATGTGTACTTAGACCATATGCACTACATACGGGCATTGTTAGAATGAAGATACATAAGCAACTAGAGACTCTACTGATTCATATGAAGAGCCACCTTTCATCAAAGAACCATCCAACTTTTGTTTCAAAACTCTTGCCCTTTCTCTCATTTCTTCATCTGTCATTACTCGTCTAATTGCACTTGTTATCTCTTGTCTTCTCCACCCATTCTCCAAATACACCCCAACCTTCCATACATCGCTCACGTATCTTGCATCCAACGGTTGATCTCCCCAAAAAGGCGAGCAAATCATAGGAACACCTTCACAAACACTTTCAAGTGTTGAGTTCCACCCACAATGGGTCCAAAATGCACCAATCGCTTCATGACCTAGCACTTCTTGCTGAGGAGCCCATTTGACTCTCCGCCCCCTCTCACTCAGGAACCTATCAGGCAATGGCTCAAGCCATGTTGAACCGCTAACAAACCCTGGTCGATCCACCCATAAAAACGACTGCTTGCTATCAACCAAGCCATGAACCATTTCCATAAAATGTTTCTCCTCCACTTGAGCAACACTACCGAAGCTAACATAAACTACAGATTTGGGCGGTTGTTGGTCTAACCAAGGAAAAAAGGATCGATCGTGTTCTAGTAAGCTGCTGGATGAGGCTGTGAAATGCTTGGCGAATGGTATCGGAAAACTCGGTGCTGGAATCTCACGACGAATGGTTTCAAGCTCGGACTCTTCAAGTTCCTTGAAGGAGTTCCATATGATTCCTGAAGATGCTTTCGTCTGTTTCACCATGTGATCGATCATGCCTCCAGCGCTGTCCTTCTCTCTCTTGAACCCCATCTTTATGATGTCTTTCACTTTCATCATAGGGAACTCTTCCACTTGTTCTTCCAGACCTTGAAACCCATGTATGACTTATCAAACAACTTTTATATATATATATAACAAGTTAGCTAAAAAATTGAAGCAAAACAAAGATATTTAAAACCGAACTTACGTTTGTTATCAGAAAGATCGTGATAACCAAGGCCATCAAGAATAGGTGTAGTGGTGTTATCGGAAAGACTGAGGTAACCAAGATCATCAAGAAGGGGAATCGAAGCATAAATAAGAAAAGAAAACAGGCTACTTGTCCTCAAAACAAGCCGTGGGAGGCTAAGGCTATCAGCAACCGATTGCGTGAAGTGCCAAAGCGCATCGGTGATTAAACACGATACATGTTCGTCATCTTCTTTCGATGCTAACATTAACAGTTCAAGTTCATGGCGCAATTCATCTGCACCATCTTCGTTGAACACGAAAAGGCGGTTAAAAGCGCCCATGCCATGTAACGGTAGATTGGAATAGCGTTCATCGTGTGGATCGTTGTCTAGGATGAATTTGAAAGTAAAGTGAGGGTAGTTGGATGTTTTGGGCTTGTTGAAGTTGGTGTGGAGGATGGTGATACTGAAGCCTTTGAAGTAGAGTAGATTGGCAAGTTGGAGCATTGGGTTTATGTGGCCTTGATATGGTAACGGGAAGAATATTATTCTCCGGTTCCGGCGGACGGTGTTGGTGGTCTCTGTTTGGGTCTCCATGGGAATTGAGAGATCTATGTTTGCAATGAGGGTTAGGTGACTTTTTTTTATAGGTTGAAGATTCTCAAATAATATGCTTCTTTACAAATTGTTGTGGTGTGAATTTGACTTATCTTGATGAGAGTTTAAATGGTTTTGGTGTTTGTTGTAATCTGGCTGGAGATGTAATATGCGGTGCTGGGTTAACAAATTGTTGACCTGGCTTTTGATTAATAAAAATGAATTTTGTTGGCCGTTAAAAAAAATATATGCTTCTTTACGCCTACCTCATTTCCTAATTTTTATTTTCAGATATATTAATATGCATACGCCCTAAATCATATATGTTTGAAGTATTTAAGATATATATATAGGGCTCGGTTCAAATGAGAATCACCACGAGTTGTGAGAACCGTGAGAACTTTTTCTTCCTGCGCGAGTTGGGCCAAAATTAAATTTTTTGCACAAACGTAGATGAAAATATTATAAACACATCTGTAATAAAAAGTAAAAAAAAATTGCCGATTGGGTAGTTTTGACTGATGCAAGTTTTTTTTTACGCGCTGGTGTAAATTTTATACGAAGATAAATATCTTTTTCACGCATCATGTAAATGTGGGTATGCGCCATTTTTTTTATTTTTTATTTTTTATTTTTTTTGCTGAAACAAGTGATTTTTTATGACTTTTGAGAAAGAAAAAAAATTGGAAAAACCTTTTGGATGGCCTAGTTCTCACGGTTCTCACAACTTAAGGTGGTTCTTATTTTAACCCATCCCTATATATATATATAGCAAATATATAGAAACCAAAGTCTAATTTAATATTTTGAAGCAAAATAAAGATGCAATTATGTACCAGTACTGAAAACCATATAGCTGAATGGTATCTCCTGTTTAGAGGTCGAGTGTTGTAGAAAATAAAGTAAAATCTGGTGTTAGATTAGATAAGTGTTGACTTATAGTTCTAAAAAACTCTACTGATAATTTTTATTCACTATGTAATGTGAACTCAATTAAGAGCTCTGGTCTTTGGGTTTTTATATGTTAGTGGGTAATGTTAGCCTAGGATACATTTACCACTTTCAGTGGATAATGTTATATATAAATATTCAAATAAAGTTTAAAAGTTAAATCATTTGTAGTGCATGATTTTTTTTTAAATGTGTGGGTTACTATTATGAGCCGAGGTGTGTAGTGGGTTAACGTGCGCCAATACATCAGCAAAAGAAAGGTACCAAGGGGGTAGCGCCAAGGGTCAATGGGCGTGAGGGCATAGAGCGAAGATAGTTAAAAGGCTTCTTTTTGAGCCAGTCATATGAAGCCACATTACTCGTTTTTTTAGTTAATCCATTGCATACTTTTGAAAGGGGGTAGTTAGTAAAAGGCTTAAAGCTCCAATGCCTGTGTGGCAGTGGCATTAACATGACAGAAACTTTTGCACTTTTTAGTTATCCCAATACACATGATCTAAGAAATCCTAGCGTGATTTTATTAATTTTTGTGTGATTTAAGTAAATAACAACTTGCAAATAAGTAATATTTAAAATATGTATGCGTAATAGTTTCGAAGTTACGTCATTGTGTGTTTTCATAGCATAACTAATTGTTATTGTGTGATATTATCAAAACAAGCGTAATACTTCACATAAGGTGATTGTATTGGTTGTTGCATGGAGTACACATATCTATACATTCAAGATTCACGCTGATTGCCACTCACGCCCTAGTCCTTAACGCCCCCATTGAGGCAGTGTTTAACACGCGGACATAGCTTGGAGTGTTAAACCACAACACTCAGTCTCATGGTCGGATTTACTTGAAGCCTGTTGGCTTGGCACCCGAATAATGTCCCAATCAAACAAAATTGTGATTTTTTTTTTTAAATAAGCCCAAACATAATAGGAGCCATTCATTTTTTCACAGGCCCCAAGTTCCCAATCAAGCCGAAACTTCTCCCAGAACCAAAATCGTTGTGCGCACAAAACCAAAGTCCAGAAAGCTACAGGCGAATCGGAAAGCGAATCACAAGGGCTTCAATTCAACACCAAATCGTAAGTAGTATCATCCCCAAATTGTAAGCATTTATAGTCCCAGTTCATATATGTAGATTTAAGTCCAAAATTCAGATCAGTTCGCAGTTGCTATTATTTCTAATTTAGCATTTGGCAGCAAATAGTAGGTTTGGTTGAGATAACATATTCATAGCACTTCACACAGGTTTGAAAATTGTAACTGCTCACAGCATAGCTATTTGTTTACCTAGTATTGACTATTGAGTATTCAACAAGTTCAAAATTTGCTACTAAGACTGTTAAGCAGTTTTCACATCAACATTTTGATAACCCCTGTTGTTGATGAATTGATTCACTCTGTGATTTTTTTTCCAACTGTTTGTCGGTTTGTGTATGTTCACTATAAATGTCCTTGTGTGTTCTTTTGAAATACACTCGTATGTATGTAAACATATAGGTATATATTTGCCTACTTATCTTAGTTTTTTATTGTTTAGATAATCATGTGTGATAATGGAGAAAGGACTTGCAGGCGTTTGCCGTTATGTATGTTAGTATGTAAGTATAATACAACGTTCTTTCTTAGTTCATACATATCAGTCTACCCGTTTTAATTCTCAGGAAGGAGTAATATTGTACTTTAACCGGACCCATGTGGACCTGTTTACTTGTTTTAATGAACCTTTTTTCACCCACTGACAAAATATCCTAAATTCGCCACTGATTTTATTACTAAAGAATAGTATGATTAGAGCAAGAGATTCTAATTTTGTCTCCTGATATAGAAACCAATTGACAAAATTAGTCTCCTGTCCCCTAATTAGCCTTCTTATTTTCACGTTATTTACAAAATTGCTAGAAGTTAGAATGAAGATATATAAGCAACTAGAGACTCCACTGATTCATACGAAGAGCCACCTTCGATCATCGAAGCATCCAATTTTTGTTTCAAAACTCTTGACCTTTCTCTCATTTCTTCATCCGCCATCACTCTTCTTATCGCATTTGTTATGTCTTCTCTTTTCCACCCGTTCTCCAAATACACCCCAACCTTCCAGGCATCGCTCACGTATCTCGCATCCAACGGTTGATCTCCCCAAAAAGGCGAACAAATCATAGGAACACCTTCACAAACACTTTCAACCGTCGAGTTCCATCCACTACGTGTCCAAAACGCACCAATTGCTTCATGTCCTAGCACTTCTTGCTGAGGAGCCCATTTCACAATCCCCTCTCACCTGGGAACCCATCAGCCAATGGCTCAAGCCATGTTGAACCGCTAACGAACCCAGGTCGAACCACCCATAAAAACGACTGCTTACTATCCACCAACCCATGAACCATTTCCATAAAATGTTTCTCCTCCACTTGAGCAACACTACCAAAACTAATATAAACTACGGAATTACGTGGTTGTTGGTCTAACCAAGGGAAAAAGGATCGATCTTGGTCTAGTAAGCTGCTGGATGCGGTTGTAAAATGCTTCGCGAATGGTATCAGGAAACATGGTGCGGGAATGTCACGACAAATGGTTTCGAGCTGAAGCTGTTCCAGTTCCTTGAAGGAGTTCCAGATGATTCCTGAAGATGTTTTCGTCTGTTTCACCATGTTACTGATTATGTCTCCCATGCCGTCGTTGTCTTTCTTGAACCCGATCTTGATGACGTCTTTCACTTTCAACACAGGAAACTCCGCCACTTGTTCTTCCAGACCTTGAATGAAATCAAACAACGTATTTATATACGAACAGAAGACGATGGTTAACAAGTTAGTTAATAAACGGACGAAAGCATAACTTACGTTCATCGTGCGGAACATTGTTATAACCAAGACCATCAAGAAGAGGTGTAGCGGTATTGTTGGAAAGATTGAAGTAACCAAGATCATCAAGAAGGGGTATTGAAGCATAAATAAGAAAACAGAACAGGCTACTTGTCCTCAAAACATGCCGAGGGAGGTTAAGGCTATCAGCGACTGATTGCGTGAAGTGCCAAGAGGCATCAGTGATTAAACACGACACAGGTGGTTCATCTTTCGCCGACAGTTCCAGTTCCAGTTGGTGGCGTAATTGATCCGCCCCGCATTTATTGAATAAGAAAATTCAAGAAAACGCCCCCATGCCTTGCAGCGGTAAATTGGCGTATCATCGTGTGGATCGTTGTCGAGGATGAATCTGAAAGTGAAGGGAGGGTAGTTGGAGGTTTTGGGCTTGTTGAAGTTGGTGTGAAAGATGGTGATGCTGAAGCCTTTAGAGTAGAGAAGATTAGCAAGCTGAAACATCGGGTTTACGTGGTCTTGATATGGTAACAGAAACATAATTACTCTCTGGTGACGGCCAACGGTAGTCTCCATTTTTTAATATTTATGACATATCAATCAGGTTGTATTCTTATAGCAAAATTAAGGCCTGCAGGTTTATAATTGAAGGACAATTATTTAATCAAGCAAGTAGCACTTTCTTTTGTTTTTTTTTCATTAGATTTTGATGCCTTGTTCATATCAAGCTCAGTAGATGGAGACAACATACTTATAATTTTCTAAATGTTTGAAAGTTAAGTTATTAGTTTCGGTTTTCAAAGTTGTTTATTTTAATGATACTAATTGTATTTCTTAGTTTTGATTACTGTGTAATGATAGGCTTTCCAAGGGTGAGTAACATGTGAGAATGACTCTGTTAGCTAACTGATCAAAACTTTTGTAAAGAAATCAGAGTTTTACCTGTGAGAAACTTTCTTTTCAGTATTTGTTATATGGCCTTTTTAACTCAATTAATTTTATTTTTCCTCTAATAACTAACCGAACCGACAACGAATAAACTAATAATCCCCATATTACATGTTTTAGGTGTTTATTTTAGGTACAATGATGTAAATTCTTAAAGTTTTAGGTGATATATAAAATTACAATGATATTGGGTTTTAAATACTTAGACCATATGCACTACATACGGGCATTGTTAGAATGAAGATACATAAGCAACTAGAGACTCTACTGCTTCATATGAAGAGCCACCTTTCATCAAAGAACCATCCAATTTTTGTTTCAAAACTCTTGACCGTTCTCTCATTTCTTCATCCGCCATCACTCTTCTTATCGCATTTGTTATCTCTTCTCTTTTCCACCCGTTCTCCAAATACACCCCAACCTTCCATACATCGCTCATGTATCTTGCATCCAACGGTTGATCTCCCCTAAAAGGCGAGCAAATCATAGGAACACCTTCACAAACACTTTCAAGTGTTGAGTTCCACCCACAATGGGTCCAAAATGCACCAATCGCTTCATGACCTAGCACTTCTTGCTGAGGAGCCCATTTCACTATCCGCCCCCTCTCACTCTGGAACCCATCAGGCAATGGCTCAAGCCATGTTGAACCGCTAACAAACCCAGGTCGAACCACCCATAAAAACGACTGCTTGCTATCGACCAAGCCATGAACCATTTCCATAAAATGTTTCTCCTCCACTTGAACAATACTACCGAAACTAACATAAACTACAGATTTGGGCGGTTGTTGGTCTAACCAAGGAAAAAAGGATCGATCGTGTTCTAGTAAGCTGCTGGATGAGGCTGTGAAATGCTTGGCGAATGGTATCGGAAAACTCGGTGCTGGTAACCAAGGCCATCAAGAATAGGTGTAGTGGTGTTATCGGAAAGATCATGATAACCAAGGCCGTCAAGAATAGGTGTAGTGGTGTTATCGGAAAGACTGAGGTAACCACGATCATCAAGAAGGGGAATCGAAGCATAAATAAGAAAACAAAACAGGCTACTTGTCCTCAAAACAAGCCGTGGGAGGCTAAGGCCATCAGCAACCGATTGCGCGAAGTGCCAAAGGGCATCAGTAATTAAACACGACACGGACGGTTCATCTTTTGCAGACAGTTCCTGTTCCAGTTGGTGGCGTAATTGATCTGCGCCATATTGATTGAATAAGAGAACCCGAGATAAAGCCCCCTTGCCATGTAACGGTAAATTGGAATAGCGTTCATCGTGTGGATCGTTGTCCAGGATGAATCTAAAAGTGAAGTGAGGGTAGTTGGAGGTTTTGGGTTTGTTATAGTTAGTGTGAAGGATGGTGACACTGAAGCCTTTGGAGTAAAGTAGATTGGCAAGTTGAAGCATTGGGTTTATGTGGCCTTGATATGGTAACGGAAACAGAATTACCCTCCGACGACGGTCAATGGTGGTCTCTGTCTGGTTCTCCATGGAATTGACAGATGTTTATGTAAGATAAATCATGATGTATGAGTGTATTCTTATAGCACTATAACACAATGGAAGGCCTGCAACTATTGGGATGCCATTTTCATATCAAACTCAATAGATGGAGACAAAATGATTATGATTTTTTAAACATTCGCCGGGTCGGGTCCGGAACCGGGTTTTTTTCCCCAAGTCTAGGTGGACGGTCCATTTTCTTATGGTCTTAAACAGAGTTTAAGTGGGCTGATTTGGATCTCTAAAATAACTACGGAGTGGCCCAGGAGAAAGCAACTGAAGCATATACATGATTTATACTTTGGCCCAACAGAAGCATTTAAAACAGTCCAATAAAAATACAAACTGATTTTATTACTAAAGAATAGTATGATTAGAGCAAGAGATTCTAACTTTGTCTCCTGATATAGTAACCAATTGACAAAATTAGTCTCCCGTCCCCTAATTAGCCTTCTTATTTTCACGTTATTTACAAAATTGCTAGAAGTTAGAATGAAGATATATAATCAACTAGAGACTCCACTGATTCATACGAAGAGCCACCTTCGATCATCGAAGCATCCAATTTTTGTTTCAAAACTCTTGACCTTTCTCTCATTTCTTCATCCGCCATCACTCTTCTTATCGCATTTGTTATCTCTTCTCTTTTCCACCCGTTCTCCAAATACACCCCAACCTTCCAGGCATCGCTCACGTATCTCGCATCCAACGGTTGATCTCCCCAAAAAGGCGAACAAATCATAGGAACACCTTCACAAACACTTTCAACCGTCGAGTTCCATCCACTATGCGTCCAAAACGCACCAATTGCTTCATGTCCTAGCACTTCTTGCTGAGGAGCCCATTTCACAATCCGCCCCCTCTCACCTGGGAACCCATCAGGCAATGGCTCAAGCCACGTTGAACCGCTAACGAACCCAGGTCGAACCACCCATAAAAACGACTGCTTACTATCCACCAACCCATGAACCATTTCCATAAAATGTTTCTCCTCCACTTGAGCAACACTACCAAAACTAATATAAACTACGGAATTACGTGGTTGTTGGTCTAACCAAGGGAAAAAGGATCGATCTTGGTCTAGTAAGCTGCTGGATGCGGTTGTAAAATGCTTCGCGAATGGTATCAGGAAACATGGTGCAGGAATGTCACGGCGAATGGTTTCAAGCTGAAGCTGTTCCAGTTCCTTGAAGGAGTTCCAGATGATTCCGGAAGATGCTTTCGTCTGTTTCACCATGTTACTGATTATGTCTCCCATGCCGTCATTGTCTTTCTTGAACCCGATCTTTATGACGTCTTTCACTTTCAACACAGGAAACTCCGCCACTTGTTCTTCCAGACCTTGAATGAAATCAAACAACGTATTTATATACGAACAGAAGACGATGGTTAACAAGTTAGTTAAGAAACGGACAAAAGCATAACTTACATTCGTCGTCAGGAACATTGTTATAACCAAGACCATCAAGAAGAGGTGTAGCGGTGTTGTCGGAAAGATTGAAGTAACCAAGATCATCAAGAAGGGGTATTGAAGCATAAATAAGAAAACAGAACAGGCTACTTGTCCTCAAAACAAGCCGAGGGAGGTTAAGGCTATCAGCGACTGATTGCGTGAAGTGCCAGGAGGCATCAGTGATTAAACACGACACAGGTGGTTCATCTTTCGCCGACAGTTCCAGTTCCAATTGGTGGCGTAATTGATCAGCCCCGCATTTATTGAATAAGATGATTCGAGAAAACGCTCTCATGCCTTGCAGCGGTAAATTGGCGTAGCGTTCATCGTGTGGATCATTGTCGAGGATGAATCTGAAAGTGAAGTGAGGGTAGTTGGAGGTTTTGGGCTTGTTGAAGTTGGTGTGAAAGATGGTGATACTGAAGCCTTTAGAGTAGAGAAGATTAGCAAGCTGAAACATCGGGTTTATGT
Source organism: Helianthus tuberosus (assembly GCA_030545235.1). Lineage (NCBI taxonomy): Eukaryota > Viridiplantae > Streptophyta > Magnoliopsida > Asterales > Asteraceae > Helianthus > Helianthus tuberosus. The sequence continues at coordinate 24,274 of JARYGA010007116.1, forward strand.
GGCCTTGATATGGTAACGGAAACATAATTACTCTCCGGTGACGGCCAACGGTAGTCTCCATTTTTTAATGTTTTTCAATCAGGTTGTATTCTTATAGCAAAATGAAGGCCTGCAGGTTTAAAATTGAAGGACAATTATTGCACTTTCTTTTGTTTTTTTCATTAGATTTTGATGCCTTGTTCATATCAAGCTCAGTAGATGGGGACGACATACTTACAATTTTCTAAATGTTTGAAAGTAAAGTAATTAGTTTTGGTTTTCAAAGTTGTTTATTTTAATGATACTAATTGTATTTCTTAGTTTTGATTACTGTGTAATGACAGGCTTTCCAAGGGTGAGTAACATGTGAGAACGACTCTATTAGCTAACTGATCAAAACTTTTGTAATGAAATCAGAGTTTAACATGTGAGAAACTTTCTTTTCAGTATTTGTTATATGGCCTTTTTAACTCAATTAATTTTATTTAATTTTATTCTTCCTCTTATAACTTGCATTCGTTATCTTTTTCTTTAAAAGCTAAAGAAGCACCTGTGTTTAATTTTATTCACTCGACGTTCCGGTATAAACTTGTATGTAGAATTGACTAGTTTTTGGTATGGTAAGCTATACGAGTGCCAGTACCATGACATATCGAACCGATTTCGACTGAACATCATTACGGGTATTGGTATTATCGGAACCAATACTGGTATCCGTTTTTATAGTTTTCGATCCATGTAAAACACGTGTCTATATCATTTTGTGCATATCACGACTTTATTTTTTGGGATTTTCTCTCTTGGTTGCTATATCAAGTGCCACTACTGTAACGAACCGAACCGATAACGACTGAACTAATAATCCCCATATTACATGTTTTAAGTGTTTATTTTAGGTACAATGATGTAGTTTTAGGTGATATATAAAATTACAATGATAACGTTTTATTGAGTTTTAAATGGAAATCTCTTACCGTTATATGTGTACTTAGACCATATGCACTACATGTTCGTGGAAACTAACATACAGGCATTGTTAGAATGAAGATACATAAGCAACTAGAGACTCTAGTGATTCATATGAAGAGCCACCTTTCATCAAAGAACCATCCAACTTTTGTTTCAAAACTCTTGCCCTTTCTCTCATTTCTTCATCCGTCATTACTCGTCTAATTGCACTTGTTATCTCTTGTCTTCTCCACCCATTCTCCAAATACACCCCAACCTTCCATACATCGCTCACGTATCTTGCATCCAACGGTTGATCTCCCCAAAAAGGCGAGCAAATCATAGGAACACCTTCACAAACACTTTCAAGTGTTGAGTTCCACCCACAATGGGTCCAAAATGCACCAATCGCTTCATGACCTAGCACTTCTTGCTGAGGAGCCCATTTCACTATCCGCCCCCTCTCACTCAGGAACCCATCAGGCAATGGCTCAAGCCATGTTGAACCGCTAACAAACCCAGGTCGAACCACCCATAAAAACGACTGCTTGCTATCGACCAAGCCATGAACCATTTCCATAAAATGTTTCTCCTCCACTTGAGCAACACTACCGAAACTAACATAAACTACAGATGTGGGCGGTTGTTGGTCTAACCAAGGAAAAAAGGATAGATCGTGTTCTAGTAAGCTGCTGGACGAGGCTGTGAAATGCTTGGCGAATGGTATCGGAAAACTCGGTGCTGAAATGTCACGACGAATGGTTTCAAGCTCGGACTCTTCAAGTTCCTTGAAGGAGTTCCATATGATTCCTGAAGATGCTTTTGTCTGCTTCACCATGTTATCGACCACGCCTCCAACGCCATCGTTCTCTCTCTTGAACCCCATCTTTACAATGTCTTTCACTTTCAGCATAGGAAACTCTTCCACTTGTTCTTCCAGGCCTTTGAAACCCATAACTTAATTATACATATATTAACAAGTTAGTTAAGAAGCAAAACAAAGATATTTATGACCGAACTTACGTTTGTTATCAGAAAGATCGTGATAACCAAGGCCATCAAGAATAGGTGTAGTGGTGTTGTCGGAAAGACTGAGGTAACCACGATCATCAAGAAGGGGAATCGAAGCATAAATAAGAAAACAAAACAGGCTACTTGTCCTCAAAACAAGCCGTGGGAGGCTAAGGCTATCAGCAACCGATTGCGTGAAGTACCAAAGGGAATCAGTAATTAAACACGACACGGACGGTTCATCTTTTGCAGACAGTTCCTGTTCCAGTTGGTGGCGTAATTGATCTGCGCCATATCGATTGAATAAGAAAACCCGAGAAAAAGCCCCCATGCCATGTAAGGGTAAATTGGAATAGCGTTCATCGTGTGGATCGTTGTCCAGGATGAATCTAAAAGTGAAGTGAGGGCAGTTGGAGGTTTTGGGTTTGTTATAGTTAGTGTGAAGGATGGTGATACTGAAGCCTTTGGAGTAAAGTAGATTGGCAAGTTGAAGCATTGGGTTTATGTGGCCTTGATATGGTAACGGAAACAGAATTACCCTCCGACGACGGTCAACGGTGGTCTCTGTCTGGTTCTCCATGGAATTGACAGATGTTTATGTAAGATAAATCATGATGTATAAGTGTATTCTTATAGCACTATAACACAATGGAAGGCCTGCAACTATTGGGATGCCATTTTCATATCAAACTCAATAGATGGAGACAAAATGATTATGATTTTTTAAACATTCGCCGGGTCGGGTCTGGAACCGGGTTTTTTTGCCCAAGTCTAGGTGGACCTGGTCCATTTTCTTATGGTCTTAAACAGAGTTTAAGTGGGCCGATTTGTATCTCTAAAATAACTACGAGTGGCCCAGGAGAAAGCAACTGAAGCATGTCCAATAAAAATACAAACTGTGACATTGTCTATAGTCTATACAATTGGTTCGGCACAAATTATAAAATATTTTTTTATTAATAAACTCACAATATACTAGTTTTTGGCCTATCTTCACTTTTTAACCAACTACAAACAATTTTACAAATACCAAAAAAAAACTAAAGAATGTACTAAACCGATTGAAACGATCGAGAAACTCAACCTTTCGATCTCTAATAATTGTTATACATAAATGAGATAAACTTTACAACTTGAAGAGATCTTACATTGAGTCATTGACTAGTAATGTCATTTACCCGCACTCTGCTTGAATTTTAGAATGAAACCAAAAGGAAATGGAGGGTTGGTATACCTATAGCTTCGAGAGGGGAGAAGTTGTTCGAAGCCTGTCGTCTATCGAGAAGATAAGTCTTCTATGCAACCATTGTGAACCACCCCATGAGATTAAATCGTTTATCTCTCGTATACTTACTAGATTATCAACGTATTCGGAGGGTTAAATCGTTTATCTCCTGTGAGAAGCACATGGTCAAACATATAAGGATAAGTGAGAGATGAAGCGCATTTTAAATCTTTTCGATTATTTTAAAAATTTCTTTAAGGATAAGTGAAACTAATAGTGGGGCGGAGCTAGTGTATTAGGAGTAGCACGGGCTACCCCTCAACTCCGTCTCCGTAGCCTTTACATAATGTAAAAAAAAATCCGATTTTATAGAAAGGATACCTCTGATCCCAAAAAATATAAATTGAGATGCCCCTAAATTTTTGCGCTAGTTCCCCCCTAAACTCTAATACTAATAATAAGATCTCCAGGATCAGGTTTTCATATCTTTAATATCAGTTTTTCTTCGTTCCATATTAAATTACTTGCTAATCTATACTATCTATAATAAGAGAATATGAGCTGATGTAAATCTGCTTACTTGTCAACTTCTAAGCTATGCCACATGGAGTTGTTGATGTCATAATTCCGTTTACAATATTTATATCTACATAAATCTATTTCAAATATATAATCTAATTTTTTTATATTGAAACAATGATGATTCAAAGGTCTGCCCATCAACCACTGATGATTCAAAATTATTGCTCCAAATTCAAAATTCAAAATTATGGCTCCAGATATATAACATATCATCTTCTTCAATCAATTACTCTCTAATCAATTTCTCTCTCAACTTTCTCTCTCTCAAATCCAGACCAAACCACCATATCGTGTGCTTAATTATTCAGTTCATATGTGTTGATTAATAGTTTTTTACTAAGAGATCTATATTTCATCAGTTACATATTTATGTTATTTTTATGTGATCCGAACCTAATAATCTTTTTCTTTTTTGATTTTGGAAACCCTAGATGCTCAACGATATCAACGTTTGTTCAGTTCAATGGGATTGATGAGAAGAATGCCTCCAAAACACACCGAAACTGCTCTCTCCGCTCTCCTCAGCCTCTTGCCGGACCACTCCTCCGATCTACTCTCTCAAATCGATCAACCTCTTCAGTTACTTTTCACCTTTTTCTTTTTCAAACCCTAATTTGCAATATTATACATCGATTCTGTTATTGTAGCTCGAAATTATTGATTTGTTAATCGATTTTATTGTTATCTGTTGTTTGAGATTCAAAATAGGAGTTCCTAGGGTTAGAGATTTAATCAATTTCAGTTTAGTTAGGGATCTGAACATAATAGTTAAAAAAGATTGGTGATTTTTTGGGGTTTTTTTTTTTTTTTTTTGACTCAATACAGTATGTTGTTGTTTAATTTGTAGTCTTTTTCTATTATCTAATCATAATAGTTGAAAAAATTGGTGATTTTTTTGTTTTGTTTTTTTTACTCATACACACAGACTAAGTTGTTCAAGTTGTAATCTTTTTCTGTTATCTAATCACAATCTATATCTTTATGCAGATACAGTCACACACCACCATTTTATTAGTTTATTATTTAAAGATCTAAAATGGCTGCTAAAGATTGAAACTTGGAGTACTTCAGAGGTCTTTGACAGTCTTTAATGGCTTAAAATGCCTAAAGTTTTCTGGGATTTGAAGTTCAGATTGATATATAGAGAGTAAGTTGTTAAAGTTGTAATCTTTTTCTGTTATATATTATTCATAATAGCTGAAAAAGATTGGTGCTTTTTAGTTTTTTTTTTTTTTTTTTTGGTTTTTGAGGGTCTTTAAGGGCTGAGAATGGCTAAATTTTTCTGGGTTGAAGTTTAGATTGATATATACAGAGTAAGTTTGTTAAAGTTGTAATCTTTTTTTGTTATGTAATCATAATAGTTGAAAAGACTTAAGTGCTTTTTTTTGGGTTCTCTTTGATTCAATACAGTGTGTTGTTCAAGCTGTAATCCTTTTCTGTTATCTGAACATAATAGTTAAAAAAGATTGGTGCTTTTTTGGGTTTTTTTTTTTTTGACTCAATACAGTATGTTGTTGTTTAATTTGTAGTCTTTTTCTATTATCTAATCATAATAGTTGAAAAAAATTGGTGATTTTTTTGTTTTGTTTTTTTTACTCATACACACAGACTAAGTTGTTCAAGTTGTAATCTTTTTCTGTTATCTAATC
>JARYGA010007117.1:0-45475 GCA_030545235.1 Helianthus tuberosus
AATGGGTTTTGTATGAAAGGATGAAATTTATGTATTATTGATCTTAATAGGTGCTTGAAATCACTATGTCTACTAGTTTGTATGGAGAATTTGATTTTATTAGGTGTTCGGATGAATGTCTGGTAATATGATGAAATGGGTTCTCACATAGAGATGAAAACCCTTAGTTCTAGCATAGCATGATAAATGGGTGAACTAGTATTGATAATTCAAAGATAAGTTAACTTGATGTTAACTATTACATGAACTTGTTAAAGTGAAAGAAATGATACGAAATGGGTTGGGAAATTAGTTAAAATGGTGGCCTAAAAATAACGCCTACCAAGTATTTGATGAAATGCCTAAATGAGTTTGTTAAACTTAATTGTGCATTTGCATATGTTAATAGGCAGTTGACTTTTAAAAGTCAAACTGACCTATAACAGGATCAAATGGTAATTTTGATATAAAGTCCGTAATGTGGAATAGTCGTGATAAATGATTACTAATCTAACCATCTTGCGAATGATATATGGTAGTTTGGCGCTTGACAAGCTAGGTGGAAGCTTGGGAAGAAGCGGGTCAAGAAGATCAAATACGCGGAAAAAACATAATCGGATGCAAGGTAAGTAAAGCTTACATCTTTTAAGTAGAATGTCTACTTATGTATTGGTTAATAACAATGTGATCTAGTATTTAAAACGAGTCTTTGAAATATGACGTTCCGACGCGAACCAATACGGGTCGGAACAAGTAAAAATGGTAAGAAACCATATTTGATGGTAAAAAAAAGGTAAAACGGTCATTTAGACCAAATAGGTCAAATGGTTGCTTGTCGAGTTTTGTGCTCACAGGAAGAATAGCGTATGGCTTGCATTGCTTTTAATTAGTAACTAATAATGTAAGGTATTAAAACGGGTCAATGCTTTGACCGGAGCCAGGTATGTGTAATGGGTCATTTTCATAAAAATATCAAATTCGAGGGTAGAATAGTAGTATAATGAATTTCTCTATCATAATCCATCACAACTAAAGTTGTGATGATAGATGAATAAAGATCATTAAGCGGGAATAAAAGATATGAAGGGTTGTGGATAATTTAAGCTTAAAGTGCTTAAATCTCATAACGGGTCAAAATAATAATGCGCTTAAACCCGGTAATGGTTGTGTAAATCATAAAATTTATGAATTCAGGTTAAAGATTAGGGGTTAATAATGTAGGCAAACGTATTACGATCAATTAGAAACAAGTTTCAAGTTAAACGGACAAATATTAGAGAAGTTACGCAACATTTACTAAAAAGGGAAAAATGGCCAAGTTCTGTAACCCAGACTTGTTAAATATATATTTGGGTTATCAGTTGCCATAACCCAGACAAGTTATTTGGTCATCTGGGTTATCAGTTGCCATAACCCAGACAAGTTATTTGGTCATCTGGGTTATCAGTTGCCATAACCCATACGAGTTATCTGGTCATCTAGGTTATCAGTTGCCATAACCCAGACACGTTATTTGGTCATCTGGGTTATCAGTTGCCATAACCCAGACAAGTTATCTATTCATCTGGGTTATCAGTCGCCATAACCCATATGAGTTACCTGGTCTTCGTATTGAGCTTTCGGGCTTAGCTAGATTAGCTATAGATTTCATATAACTAACGTATATCATGATCTATGATATGTAAGTAATAATTGGAGTACCGGATGACAATCAAGCGCAATGAAGAACCGAACTCGATCAAGTTACAAGCTTCCACACATTGTTTCGTCATCATTTTTAAATGACTAAACCCGTATTTTCATAAGTATGTGTAGTCGTAAATACACATTTAATTGTCGATATTTATACGTAAATCGTTAAATATTAGTAAGGGTCTTACAAAGTGGAAGTCATGATGGTAGCTTGATGGAGGGTGTGAATCCCGAGTGTTAATGTGCTTATTTTGTGTGAATTATTGTCGTTTAAGTAATAATGTGCCTTGAATACATTAACTACGAGTACTTGTGGTTTCACAGGTAAAACGTGTGGTGAAGTTAGAGTGGTTAGAGGTGAAACGGAACAGGCAAGGATGTTTATTATGAGATTTTACATCATTCGGTAGATGTCTCGGGTTGAAAAGATACCTCGAATGTGCGAGAATTATGAACGGATGAAGTCAAGGGGCCTAATTGTCATTCTATGAAAGTGTATGTTGAACAAATACGAATCTATGACATGCAAACGTAACCTACTGTTTGTGAGGCGTAGTCTACGGTATAGTAGATGTGAGGAAGCAGAAAATCGAAACCGTAACTTACGGTTTTAACCCGTAGGCTACGGTGAAGACAAGATGGCAACGCATGTTGGAATTCTGGGCCGGCATCTTCTAGACATAATGGGCCAAACTCTAAGGATGTTGGCAGCCTAGTCGGACTTGGTGGATTATTTTTGGCGGCTGAGTTGTTGGTGGGGAGTTCACGTGACATTTGGGATTGAGTCTAAGAAAAGTCAACAACATGAATTCACATTCTAAAACATCATAATTGTGAAGGACTCGGGGGGTGCGTGCATATGAGGGTTTTAAAAGAAAACATTAATTAACATCAATCATTCTTTTTTGGGCCATGTTCACGTGAAAGTGGGACAAGACACAAAAGCAGCCAACATCAATTGGGCCGAATAGGGAGTGGACACTTGGGCCGAGAGATGCACATATGTTTTTGAGGGTTTGGACTTTGAAGAGGAATCATCATCTTCGACGACAGAGAGGAGATTCGAACCAAATCAACCACCATGAGCGGCTAAACTTTTATGGTTTCCTCCGAATTGAGGGTTTTTGTAAGTTGATGGATATTATGTGTTTGATACAATCGTTTTAACCTGGTGATCTAAGCATTCGATGCTTTTCACCGTGGATTTGATTTCTTGATTGTAAACAGTTACGTTTATTTAAACCTTAATTTCTAAGCATTCGGTTCACAAGAGTTCTAGTAATTGGGATATATTTGACATGGGGTTAGGGTTTGTAAATTGTAATTGATAATCATTCGATAACCTCCCGTTATGTATTGATCGGAGTACTTAGTCGTTGGTTACCATAATTAATTAATCAAAATTAACACCTATGTCTATGTAGGTAACGATTAAACACATAATTGAAGTTAATTGCAAAACCTGAAATCTGGATGAACCATCTTTCTTCCTACTGATTTAAATCACACTTTTTACTCATTAATTTAGTTCTTTCACATAATCAAAAAACCGATTTCTCAATTCAGTAACAGTTAATCAATACTTAGCATAATAACGCTTTCCACAGTCCTCCCTTGGTTCGATACCCTGCTTATTCTATACTAATAGTTTAAATAGGTTTTTGCATGTCACTAACGACAAACATCATAGTTGGGGAATTATTAGGCTATGCGGTATGGTGAAGGTCCTCCCTTGGAGGATGATCCGCCACGTAGGATCCACATAGGATGGGTGTGAGGATGAGGCAAAGGGGATGGAGGTATGGAAATGGGGGGATGGTGTTGGAGTGGCGCCAGACCGAGGACGGAGGGGGACGACCCTCCATACCGTCTAGCCTTAGGGTTTGAGATGAAGGCTTTTGCGATTGTGAAGACGGATGGGTCTAGGATCCGAACTTTTTACCAGATTGCACATGGGTTTATGACGGGAAACGAAAAAAGGATGCCCTGATTGACTAACACGTGTACCCAAACGATTTCTTTTATTATATGTAGAGTTAAATGCCTGGTTGGTCTTCGTGATTTGCAAATATTACAGACTTGGTCCTAGTGCTTCAATAATTACATAGTTGGTTCTAGTGGTTGTAATTTTTGCACTCATGTGGTCCTTATGACTAACCTATGTTAATTTCTCAGTTAAATGTATGCGAAATTACTAGACTACCCCTAAACAATCAAAAAATATAAATAAAATAAAAAGAGAATGGCCACCCCCTCATCTTCTTCCTCCCCTCTCTCAAACCCACCACCACCTCCACCTTTAACCCACCACCACCTTCACCTCCACCGTCAATCCACCACCTCCACCGCCACCGTCAACCCACCACCACCGTCAACCCACCACCACCGCCACCTTCAACCGACAACCACCACCTCCACAGTCACCTTCAACCGACAACTACCACCTCCACCTTCATCTTCAACCCACCACAACACCACCCCAACCTCCACCGCCAACACAACCCCAATCACCACCACTCAAACATGTCGGAAAAACGAAGATGGCCGGAAAAAGGAATCCGGCCGGCTACCACCATCTCCGACATATTAAACCATACGAATTGTAACGTTGCAAGTTTCTGATCTTAACTTTGATGAGACCTTCTTGATCAAGGTCATCGTTAGAGAAGGTAAAACCCAGAATTCAGTGACAACGTCGGACGTCGGTGACGGAGAAATTATGTCATCCAGTTTAGGTCCCATCCGTGAATGGCACACTTAGATCTGATTCGAGTTTTCCACATTATTATCCATGAATGTATGGTAGCAATCAAAGGTGGTTGTGGTGGCAGTTGTATGGTGATCTGGTTGTGGTTTGAGAGAGAGAAAAAGAAAGGGTAGACTGAGATGGAGAGATCATGGTGAGGGTGAGTGAAGATTGGTTAAAGATAATTAAATTATTTTAAAATATGAGCCCCACTTTATAATTAGTTCTTTTTTTTAATTTATTTATTTTTTATTTTTAAAATACTAAGGGTAGTTTGGTAATTTCGCATACCACTAGGAACAACTTTGTAATTATTGAAGCACTAGGACCAAGTTTGCAATATTTGTAAACCATATGGACTAACCATGCATTTAAGTCTTATATGTATAGATTATTATTATTATTATTAATATACAATTTTGTGATCTATACACAACAAAAAAAAATAAAAAAATAAATACATATTGTTATTATATCATATTAAAATATCCAATTTATTAATCTATACATAACTATAGATAAATACGTAATAAGTAAAAATATGTATCTTATATTATTGCAGTGTTCTATTTATTTATTGTTATTTTCATATGACATAAAGTTTTTATTTTTTAAAAACTGCGGATCAAACCAAATTAAGTTATATACTTGTAGACCTAAATTTTCTAGTCTAGCCTAATAATTTGTTTGCAAATAACTATTCATAGATATCTCTTAATTTAGCAATATTATTATTTTTTTAATAATATATTAGATTAATATCCAATTTTTTTTATTAACACGTGTGGTGTCCGATACAAAAGAAAAAAAATACTTTATTGCGAATATAACTCTGTATTCAACAAATTTTATACTGCCATGTGGATAAACATATAAAAACGAATATGGTTTATAATTTAAAATTTAAATTATATTTTATATAATTTAGATTATGATTTAATTTATTTTTGTATTTTAATATCAATAATGATTAAGTTAAATCTCATTATTATAGAAGATAGCTCTTTGAGTTCACATTTTACGAGTGATATAAATTATTGGGGTGGATTTATTTGGATTAAAAAAACAATAAATTAAATATGTGAAAAGACAAAAATGTTCCTCATTTAACTGACTTTTTTGATGAAGTTAATGAGCCGGATGAACCATGGCAAAAGAAAAAGCAAACCTTAGCGACATATAAGAAAAATTGTTATTGCTATTTTTATTGTTATTTTTCTATGTAATTATTATATTATTAGAATTATGAATTACATTATCTAAATCAATAGGTTTTAGTCTCGTATGTCACATGAGTTTACGTAAGATATAGTCTTCTTCAATCTGTATAATAAGCAGACCTATAACCTAATATAAAGATTATAAGTTTCAACAAATAATAGAAGAGAGACCGAGTAATCCAAATCCACATAATTAATTAATTCAATTACCTATATATTAAAAATTGAATCCAATGAATAGTAACATCAACAAGGGATGAGTAAATAGTATCGGGTACCGGTATCAAATTTGGATTAATAGCCAAAAATGGTACTTTGCCGGCGCTATCTTTGTCAATAATGTCACATAACTATCTTTGTCAATAATCTCAAATGAAACTCGATACTTACTTTATCTTTTTTTTCAGTTTAACGTTTTTGCTGAAACGCACGGGTCTTAAAAACTCATTAAACTTTTATCATTTTTCAATAATATGATATGGTTTAGTACACTTATCATTTTGGGACATAATATTTATACCATTTTGTTTTTGTAACACGACTAAATATCAAATTTGATTGAAATTAAAAAAGATTAAAAATAAGGGTCTACATATTTACACACCTTTATGCCTATTTCCACACCTTGTTAGACGCCTCGTATAGGGCTATACGAGGCGTATAGGGTTGCTTTTCCGACTAGCTTCTGCACCAAGTACAACGTCACATCAGTCACATCAGACGGGGAGTCTAGGCCTATACGAGGGACCGATACGAGGGTGCTAAGACGCCTCGTATAGGCTTATACGAGGCGTCCTAGAGACTGATTTGACTACATGACTGACATGTGACTTAAAGCTATACGGGGTGTCTAGAGCTATACGAGGCGTCTATATCTCACATAAAGTGCAACATACAGTTTATTCTTGGTCCACCCCGAGCATTCAACACTTCTTTCATTCTGTTTCTTCTTGTATTTCTTCGAAAGAATTGTTGTTTTCATTTGTGTTCTTATCATCCTGAAGTGTTGAAATGTCATCATACTGGGACGGCAACTATGTCTTCGGGCAGTATTCTAGCGACAACTGGGTGCCCAAAAGTGTTCCGGTAACAGTTATTAGCTTAAATGTTTTAATTAGTTGTTGTTTTAGTTTATTATTTACTAATGATGATACGGTTATTTATTTTGGAGGAGTCTGGCGTTCCCGATTCTAATGAGCAAGAGGAGGGTGTGTCTAGTATACAAGGAAAACAAAACAGACCGTTTCTAGATTTGAACAAGCATCCCCCTGTTAATGAAACAGCCCCTATAGATGACTCATACCATGCTGGTCAACCAAGTTATCCGACACAACAAGGGTATCCGGATTATAGATACGGGTGTGAATATTCTTACGGAGGAGACGGTAGATACGGAGGAGACGGTGGATACGGAGGAGACGGTGGATACGGAGGAGACGGTGGATACGGAGGAGACGGAGGAGACGGTGGATACGGTGGATACAGAGGAGACGGTGGATACGGAGGAGACGGTGGATACGGTAGTCATCAGCAATTCATTTCCCCGGGCACTCCTTACGTTCATCAAAACAATCCGGACGTTGGAGGATATGGTGGTTATGATTATCCGGACAGTCCGTACTTAAAAAAGCAGGTATCAATTACTTTTTTTATTATTATTATTTTATTATTATTATTATTAATATTATTATTATTGTCGATGTTTGTCACACCCCCAAAATCCACCATGCGGAGTATCACCGCTTGGAGGCGTGACATGACCAGGATCAAGCCACCAATCATATTGAACAATGTATTTAAAATAGATAAAGTCCAACCATGCAATGTAATTGGTGATCAAAAGCTAGCTAACCAAGTTCAAATTAAACAGCGGAAGCATTAAAGGTAGAACCCAAAACATAAGTAATAAGTTCTTAAGTTTAAATGTTTAACATGGGACTCGACAGTCCATGTCCCACAACGACCACGCCTCCCTGTGCAAGCTCCATAAATACCTAACGACCTGCAAGGCATGTAACAAGGAGTCAACAACAAAGTTGAGTGAATTCACAGTTGGGTGTTTGTTTTAAGTTGTTTCAAAACATGGTTTTCGTTTAGTTGGCTTACTTGCCGTGGGGGTTACCCCATAGTTGAAAATATGATTAACCAATTCCTTCTTTCCCAAACCATGACCCGTGGGGGCTTCCCCATGTGAACCACTAGACCGTTACCATATCGACAACTGACGAACAATAGTTGTGCCCTACGTCAATGTCTATCATCATTGACAGTTTGCCCAGATCCATTAGTACACGCCCGTCCGACCGGCACGGTGTGAGGCTTGTCAACCCTAATAGCGGTATTAACTAATGACCCGCTCGCCATTGGCCCGGCGATTAAGTCGATATAAAAATGAGGGACTTCATGATAGAGTTTTGTCTAGTAAGTTTTAAGGTTGTTGTCCTACCCGAGGAGGACGAACGTACGTATTCTACCCAAGGAGAATACGCAGGATTAATATTGGCATCCTACCCATGGAGGATGGCGGTACATATCCTACCCAAGGAGGATATGTAGGTTCCGTTTTAGTTCTTTAACCCCATTCCCAACCACCGAGAATCCCATGCCTTTTAAAGAGTGTGAACTCACCTTGGTTTGCTCGGTTAGATTAATTACTCTAATAATCAGGAATCAAGCACATCCTAATAAGTTACAGATAGCAATCAGTTTCTCGTGCATGCATAATACATATCCTACATACGGTTTATCTACTCATTACTTCTATCACATAGCACGCACTCACGTTAACCTTTCATGTCCATATAAACATCCCATCTATACCCATTCAAAAGCAAACATACAATATTGCACATAACACTTTCATTGACATATAACACGTTAGATCATTATCGGATAACATAACCGACATTTAGACATGCAAATCACTAGTTATATTGTTTCAGCTTGAACATCCAAAACTGGACTGTTTTTGGGTATTTTAATAAAATAGTTAACTTACTCCAAAAATTACCAAACTTTTACAGAATGTTTTAAACAATCCAAATATTACTGTATAAAAATATCGGGGTCCAATTCATTACCAATATTTTATAAAAAAATCGTTTACCGGACTGCAATCAGATTTGTCACTTTCCGACTGCAGTCCACGGGATAATTTATTTAAAATTCATCGTATGTCCGATTGATGAAATTCCAGTTGGAGCATTACAATGACATCAGTGGCCATCTACAGTACAAATTTCATGAGCTAATTCTACACAGATTTCAGGCTATGACGAAAAACATAACACACATTTTTTGCCGTAAAAACGCAGCTTTTGCTGCTGTGAAAAAACGACACTTTAAAAATAGCAAACGAAGTCAAAAAATTATGATTCTAGTGCCATTAGAACCGTATTTTGAAATAACACGTTATATACTCAAGAAAATCAGTTTTTTCAATAAATATCGACCTATTTACAGCCAACTGAAGTTGGCTGTAAATGTTTGGACAGAAGCTGTTTTCAGCTTATAGCGCTCTAACGCAAGTTCTATTTGTTCCGTTAACATGTCTAGTGATCAACAACGACATTTAACATCAATATTAACAAGTAAATCATCAAGTAATCAACTACATAATCAAAACAACTTCATACTAACATTATTACATCATGTTTTATCTTTATATAAAGCTTTATGTTCATGTTTCTTGTTTAAACCTTTTAGTGTTCTTGTGATATTCATCATACTACAACTTTTAATCATAACAAGAAGATGGACAAGAGTTAAACAAGAAGTTACAACTAGTACAAAGGCTAGGGAAGAAACAAGATGAAAATGTGATGAATAAAAGCACACTAGAGAGGTCCTTCAAGATCCGAGTGTTCCACACCTTCTAATTCACCTTTGTGCACCTTGAAACAAGCTTGGAATGGAAGGATGAGGGTTGTAAGGTGGTGGTGGTGGTGGTTCTTGATGGAGCCGAGAGGGAGGTAGAGAGTATGAGGGAATGGGGTGATGATTATGAGGATATGAAGAGATATGGAAATGATCTAGTAAAGATTCACACACATCTTATAAGATTTCTTACAAATCTTGGCAAGATACACAAGTAACCATCTAATATAATATTGAAACAAATTCCTATGAGTGGGGTCCCCTACATGGGGTCGTAGATATGGGGAGGCGGGGGGGGGGGTAAGTGTAACTTGATGGTGAGTAGGTAAATACTTAGGAGGTTGTGTGTAATATCTAGTGTTATGTGTGTATGGCACATTTTATAATGTGTTGCGGTATTCGGGGACCATTACTAGTCCAAAAATAATACAATAATGTTTTTGACAATATTTTGGTGTTCCGGGTAATGTCCGGTTGTTCGGTTAGATACCGTTTCGTTAAAGTGCTAAGTTGTTCCGTTTAGTGTCTTTTATGTAACTTTTTGTAACACTTTTAATTCTCAACACTTAGAAAGCATACAGGATCATTTAGTCAATTTCTGTACAATCAATAAGCACAATTTAATATTAATTAATCGTACGGATACATGTAATTATGAGGGTTGTCACATTCTCCCCCTGTTAAGAAAATTTCGTCCCGAAATTTAGCATGTGGTTACTGAGGAAGCTAGTTGAGTTGCGTGGTTTTCCTGGGGTGTCACATCATCCCCCCGTTGGTTTGGAATTTCGTCCTGAAATTCTGCAGTAGCTTCAGCCTCAGTAGTGGTTGCACTTTTCTTAAACAGCTGGGGATACTTGAGTTTCATTTGGTCTTCTCGTTCCCAGGTAAACTCTGGGCCACAACGAGAGTTCCAACGAACTCGAACAAGAGGTATTCTGGTACGCTTGAGAATCTTAACGTCTCGGTCTGTGATTTCAACTGGTTCCTCGATGAATCGCAACTGGTCGTCGATTGTGAGCTCCTTGAGAGGAACTAGGAGGGTCTCATCTGACAGACACTTCTTCAGATTTGACACATGGAAAACATTGTGAACTCCGCTGAGTTCTTCAGGTAGATTCAACTTGTAAGCGACTTTGCCAATTTTCTCAACGATTTCGAAAGGTCCGACATAACGCGGATCGAGTTTGCCAAAACGAACTACACCTTTCCAAGGTGAGACTTTGAGTAGCACTCGATCCCCAACCTGGAACTTGAGTGGTTTCCTGCGCTTATCAGCGTAGCTTTTCTGACGGTCACGAGCTGCCGCCATTCGTTGTCGTATCTGAGCAATCTTCTCAGTCGTGTCTACCACAAGTTCTGGGCCTGTGATTTGGCTATCACCAACTTCTGCCCAACAAAGAGGTGATCGGCATTTACGTCCGTACAATGCCTCAAACGGAGCGGCCTGGATACTGTTGTGGGAGCTGTCGTTATACAAAAACTCCACTAACGGGAGGTGTTTTTCCCAGCCATTACCAAAGTTGATTACACATGCCCTAAGCATATCTTCAAGCGTTTTGATGGTGCGTTCAGATTGCCCATCTGTCTGTGGATGATATGCCGTGCTCATGTCTAATCGAGAACCAAAGGACTTGTGCATAGCTTGCCACAATTCAGATGTAAAACGTGAGTCACGATCAGAAATGATGGAGGTTGGCACTCTGTGCCTTGATACTACTTCCTTTAGGTAGATGTCTGCTAGGGTAGAAAACTTGTCGGTTTCCTTGATAGCCAAGAAGTGTGCAGACTTAGTCAATCGATCCACTATCACCCAAATAGTGTCATTTCCGCGTTGAGATCTGGGCAGGCCAGTAACGAAATCCATGGAAATTTTCTCCCATTTCCATGTCGGGATCTCTGGTTGTTGGAGTAGGCCTGATGGTTTCTGATATTCAATCTTGACTCTCACACAAGTCAAACATTTACTGACGTAGGTTGCTATGTTGGCTTTCATGCTAGGCCACCAATACGTAGTCTTGAGATCGTGGTACATCTTATCCGAACCAGGATGTACTGAATAACGAGACTTGTGTGCCTCATCCATCACAAGCTCACGTAGATTACCATAGAGTGGAACCCAGATGCGCCCGTTTACATAGTAGGCGCCGTCTTCCTTTTGTTCTAACCGTTTCCTTGATCCTCGTAGGGATTCCGCCCTGATGTTCTCTGCTTTCAATGCTTCAACCTGAGCATCTTGTATCTGAGTAGGAAGACTAGAGTGAATGGTAAGCTGTAACGCACGTACACGCTTAGGTATAGCATCCTTTCGACTGAGGGCGTCAACCACAACATTGGCTTTGCCCGGATAATACTTGATCGCACATTCGTAATCATTCAAGAGCTCGACCCATCGACGTTGTCGCATGTTTAACTCCTTTTGCTTGAAGATATGCTCGAGACTCCTGTGATCGGTGTAAATGGTGCACTTGGTACCGTACAGGTAATGTCTCCATATCTTAAGTGCGAAAACAACTGCTCCCAGCTCCAAGTCGTGCGTAGTGTAGTTCCTTTCGTGAAATTTAAATTGGCGCGATGCGTAGGCAATGACCTTGTCACGTTGCATCAACACGCAACCAAGTCCTTGGATGGAAGCGTCGCAATAAACCACAAAATCATCTGTGCCCTCAGGCAATGAGAGGATAGGCGCGATACAAAGTCTATCTTTCAAGTGCTGAAATGCAGATTCCTGAGCATCACCCCAACGATAGGTGACACCCTTCCGAGTTAGCGAGGTGAGAGGTTGCGCAATCTTAGAGAAATCCTTGATAAACCTTCTATAATATCCTGCCAAACCCAAGAATTGGCGGATTTTTGTTGGTGTACGGGGTGCAGGCCAGTTCTTGATCGAGTCTACCTTGGATGGATCAACATGAATCCCATCCTTGTTTACCACGTGGCCTAGAAAGTGGACTTCGTGAAGCCAGAAGTCACATTTCGAAAACTTGGCATACAGTTGCTCTGCTCGAAGAAGTTCCAGCATAAGTCCTAGATGCTGCTCGTGTTCCTCCTGACTCTTAGAATAGATCAGGATGTCGTCGATGAAAACAATAACGAACTTATCTAGGTAAGGTTTGCATACTCGGTTCATGAGATCCATGAAGACCGCAGGTACGTTTGTCAACCCGAAAGGCATGACCAGAAACTCGTAATGGCCGTAACGAGTTCTGAATGCTGTTTTGGAGACGTCCTCATCTCGGACTCTCAGCTGATGGTATCCCGATCTCAAATCAATCTTAGAGTAAAAGCTCGACCCTTGCAGCTGGTCGAATAGGTCATCAATACGTGGTAGAGGATAACGATTCTTCACGGTCACCTTGTTGAGTTCACGGTAGTCAATACACATTCTGAAGGTACCGTCTTTCTTCTTCACAAATAACACTGGAGCTCCCCAAGGCGAAGAGCTAGGGCGAAAAAAACCCTTGTCCAAGAGCTCTTGTAATTGGGTGGACAATTCTTCTAGTTCTGACGGAGCTAGTCGATAAGGTGCACGAGCTATTGGTGCTGCTCCAGGAGCTAGCTCGATTTGAAACTCGACTTGTCGATGAGGTGGAAGACCAGGTAATTCCTCAGGAAATACCTTAGGAAAATCGCGCACAATAGGAATGTCTTCAATTCTCTTCCCTTCCATTGATGCGCCAGTAACGAGCGCTAGAATGGCAGCGTGGCCCTTTCGCAAACACTTCTGGTCCTTAAGGAAAGAGATAATGCCTACGACAGCACCACTCTTGTCGCCATGAATCACGAGGGGTTCTTCACCAAAATGAGGGATGCGGACAATCTTCTCGTTGCAAAGAATTTCCGCTTGCTGATGAGATAACCAATCCATCCCAATAACAACGTCGAAACTACCCAGAACGATAGGAATAAGATCGATAGAGAAGGTCTGACCAGCTAAGACGAGGTTACAACGCTTAACTACGTGTGTGGCCTCGAGACTTTTACCATTTGCCAGCTCTACCGTGTGTTTGGTGTTCAAAAGTGTTTGAGTGCGCTTAAGCATTTGACTAACTTTTATGGACACATAACTAGCATCGGCACCCGAATCGAATAAAACAGTAACAAAGAAATCATCCAGAAGAAACTTACCCATCACCACGTTGGGATCATTCCTTGCATCACCCTGACCCAGCACGAAAACACGTCCCCTGGCTCCATTGCCATCATTGTTTCCCCCATTATTGTTTCCGTTCCCCTGATTGTTGTTGTTGTTCTGTTTCTAGTTCAACTGGGGACAGTTTCTCTTGAAGTGACCTTCAGCACCACACTGATAGCATCCCTTGTTACCCTGTTGTTGCTGCTGCTGATTCTGTGGAGCTTGTGGCTGCTGTTGACGATTCTGATTCGCAGGAAGTGAGCTCCCACAATCCTTTGCTTCATGACCAAACTTGTTACCCCTCAGACAACGACCCTTGTTACACTGCCCACTATGATGTTTGTTGCATCGGTTGCACTTGGGGTGGTTTCCCTTGTATCCACCCTGCCCCTAACTACCCGAAGATTGCTGACCAGGGCTCTTGTAGTCGTCCGTCCTTCGCTGCTGAGACTGAGCTGAAGTCGAACCCTTGCTGGAGGCTCCATCCCACTTACGCTTGTTATCACTGGGAACATCAGAAGTAGTAGTAGCGCTAATACGCTTGGGCAGCTTGTTCTGCTCAACTGCCTGATCAGTGAGACGATGAGCCAAACGGATGATTTGCTGAATGGTGCCAAGATTAGCTGAGGTCACGTGGCTCTGAATTTCTGGCACTAAACCCTTAAGGTACAGCTCGATACGCTTGATAGGAGGATCTACCATAGTAGGACACAAGATGGCCAGCTCGTTTGACCTCTTCGTATACGCCTGAATTTCAGACCCCGTCATTTTCAGATTGAAAAATTCCACCTTTAGCTTGTGGATGTCGTCACGACTACAGTACTCTTCCTTGATCAAATCTTTGAAGTCATTCCATGGGGTGGCATTAGCAACCGCCAGCCCTAACAGTTGAACCTATGCTTTCCACCAGGTTAACGCAGCACCTTCAAGTGTTCCAGTAAAAAATTTCACCCTACGATCTTCAGGGCATTCACACATCTCAAAAACAGACTCAATCTTCTCGAACCAGTGGAGAAGACCTACAGCTCCTTCTGTGCCACTGAAAGTACTAGGTCGGCAATCCATGAATGTTTTGAACGTACATACGGGAGGCTGAGCATGTTGACCTGTGGCGCGAGAATAAAAGACAAGGTTAAGCACAAGAGTTGGTTCACGAGAGTAGGATCTAAACGTCCTAAGATGGGTTGATATGGCAGGTTATACCTCCTGCAGGGACAGCTGCGAGTGCCTCAGCCACTCGTTCGTTGATTAGAGCCGTCAGCTGGGCTTGAGTCATGTTCAAACGTCCACCCATGATCTTCACAACGAAGCAACGCAAGTAAGAAAAGTGTCGCGGAAGTGCGTAAGCGTGGGACGACAGAAAAGAGTAAGCTCACAAGGCTCAAATAGCAGTTATCACGTTAACTAATGCACTATGTGGACTATCAAACAGACAATATAAACATAATTCATACCACCTATTGAGTCGAGTCTTGCACGTGGAGCGAAGCGTTGTTGTGGATCGTTGAGCAGTGTACAGGTTATAGTCTGGTTTTATCAAAAAGCTTTTCCCCTTTTTAAAACCAAGTTCACTATAACCAATGGCTCTGATACCAATCTGTCACACCCCTAAAATCCACCATGCGGAGTATCACCGTTTGGAGGTGTGACATGACCAGGATCAAGCCACCAATCATATTGAACAATGTATTTAAAATAGATAAAGTCCAACCACGCAATGTAATTGGTGATCAAAAGCTAGCTAACCATTTTCAAATTAAACAGCAGAAGCATTAAAGGTAAAACCCAAAACATAAGTAATAAGTTCTTAAGTTTAAATGTTTAACATGGGACTCGACAGTCCATATCCCACAACGACCACGCCTCCCTGTGCAAGCTCCATAGATACCTAACGACCTGCAAGGCATGTTACAGGAGTCAACAACAAAGTTGAGTGAATTCACAGTTGGGTGTTTGTTTTAAGTTGTTTCAAAAACATGGTTTTCATTTAGTTGGCTTACTTGCCATGGGGGTTACCCCATAGTTGAAAATATGATTAACCAATTCCTTCTTTCCCAAACCATGACCCGTGGGGGCTTCCCCATGTGAACCACTAGACCGTTACCATATCGACAACTGACGAACAATAGTTGTGCCCTACGTCAATGTCTATCATCATTGACAGTTTGCACAGATCCATTAGTACATGCCCGTCCGATCGGCACGGTGTGAGGCTTGTCAACCCTAATAGCGGTATTAACTAATGACCCGCTCGCTATTGGCCCGGCGATTAAGTCGATATAAAAATGAGGGACTTCATGATAGAGTTTTGTCTAGTAAGTTTTAAGGTTGTTGTCCTACCCAAGGAGGACGAACGTACGTATTCTACCCAAGGAGAATACTGTAACACCTCGAAAATTTACGTCCAATAATGTCTTGACACGTGTCATGGGCTTTGAATATGTGAAAACATACTTTAGAGGGACTAAAGTTGACAAACAGTGAAACTCTGTGATTATAAGGGTCCAAAGTGTCAACAATGAATAAATAGGCTCTAAAATAACCCTACATGGTGTTTATAATCTTAAACGATTAGATCATGGATCATACAAAGCGGAAAATGAAAGAAAGTGAGGAATTACAAACTACAAGGGCTAAAAGTGTCAACATGTTGAAAGTATACCTCTGAGTGACCTTTTGGCAAACCCGAAGCTTTTTAATGGTAAAATATACTCACTAGAATATGTGGTAAAAATTTCATCAAGTTTCGTTATCGTATGAGAAAGTTATGATCAAAACCGTGCACGAAGGGTTAAATGCGTTAACGTTGAATTTCGTGACTTTTCGGGTAAGCACAAAGTTAACCAAGGACTTTACCATGTTTGTAAATGTCCCAAGGCCCTTAAAAATCAGGTTTGAGGGTCTAATGAGCAAGAAAAATAAGAAAAACCACGTAACAAAGGACAAGGACCGAAATGTAAATGTTGAAAACATGTTAACCTGTTCTGCCCTTGTACGCGGCCCGCGAGGGGCTCTTCGCGGCCCGCCTACGAGTTACCAGCGACAAACAACCTGCAGATGCCAGTTATCAGGTCTGATCTCGATTGTTTCCAGCTGTATACGACTCCAGAGCCTCACCAATGGGTTTACATGCACCTAGGGGCACTTGGACACTTCTCATAACACTCATAGACTCTTGTGGCAGCTCCATGTGAGATCAAAGTTAGCATAAAAAGGACTTGAAGTAGTAACATTCAAGCACTTGCATCTTCTAAAATTCACAAGAACATCTCTGGAGCTCTCTGGACGTCAAGACAACCTTCTAGTGTTCTCTAAGCTTTATTAGGACTCTTGTAAGTGTTTATAACCTCCTCAAATTCGTTCTAGCTTAGTTATTCAAGCAAAAGTCAAACCATCGTAATTTCTGTTTGACTTTGTGATTAAACGGAATTTGCTCAGTCATTTCTCAAATTAAAGGTACCTACAAGTTGGTATTTATGTGGGTAACAAACCCTTAAAAGGGTATTTTCAGATTCCCACTCTAACTATGTTAATTGTCGAGTCAAAGCTTGTTTCAAAAAGTCAACAGAAGTGTTATTTGCAAATTTAAGCATGATTAGCAATGTAGGGTACATGCAACCTGTTTGATCATTAAAATAACTTGGTAATTAATGTAAGAACATGTCTCAACATGTTCATCTCGACAATTTTCAGTTTAAACCCGAATCGGAACCGAAAGTCGCATAAATTGACTTTTTCTTTGACTTTCAGTTCTGATCCGTTCATGCATGTTTGAGATCTGCCTTAGAGCTTATTTTGGACCAAGTTTCATAAGTATGAGATTTTACAACTTGGTTCAACACTTATCCGATTCATATGCATGTTTCCTATTTATGCTTAAATATGACTATTATGCCCTTTTGGCTATAAAACGTGATTTTTGAAAAAGTGAAAGAGTAGAAACATTTGTTACTGATTTATACACTTGCACCTAAAAATTTGATATCAGTTTGAGGTCCAGAATAAGAGTTATGCTCATTAGCGTATTTTGAAAGCTTTATGTTAATTAATTGGCGTAATTAGCATAAAACCTATTTAAACCCACTTTTTAATATCAAACTCTTTACCCACTGTTATAATATAATATTTTGGGATTTTTAAAGATTTTTATTTAATTTTTGGCTGAGCATAACATAGGTGTCTAAGTTAAATTCGGTTAATACCGATTTTGCCCTTTTAAGCCATAAAATGAGTTTTACAAATCCTTTTGACCCCAAACCTTTTTCTACTGATTTTATTTGATAAATAAAATATTTTGAGCATTCTGGAAATATTGTGTTTAAATTTATTTGGGGTATAATAGAAGATATCTTACTGATATTATAACATATTTAAGCCCTATTATCTCAGGGAACTTGCATATGACTCTTATGGTTACCCGTAACGCCCTTTTCGCGCTCGGTTCGGTTTATGTAACTAGTTTGCATAAATTGACCGAAACGGGTCAAACCTTATCATTTTTGTCTCAAAATCCAGAATGTATTTAGTATACCCATATTATACAAGTATTCAAACTTGTCGGGTCTAAATCACATTCTATCCGGTCTTCGCTTAATCGTGCGTTTGAACCATATCGTCCTTAAAACTAGCCGGTCTAAGCTTAGGCTTAAATAAATACCCGTTAGAAATCTAATAGGTTATTATAAACCTTTGTTCCAGAATAAGGAGAACCAGTAAAAGCTACCTTCACTTTCTAGTTGTGATTTATACTTTACTCAGGTAAATACTTTTAACTTATTTTCCCTATACGGGCTTGGGTTACGGTATATAAAATACCGCTTGATCGAGCATCAAATCTTACATCTTTGGGTGGTTAATTGAATAATTTGATCGGCTCGTTTAAACAGTCTTGTTCACTTAAAGCCTTTGGGGGGTTAATGACCATGTCCCGGATATCCTTGGCATCATCTTACGAGATGGCCACGACCTGATCACGGGGTGTAGGCGTACACCTGTCAGTGTATAACTCTATAATGTGGTGTGTCTATTGATCTTTAACACGGACAAGATCCGGGCTACTGAACGCACAAGTAACATGTAATTCGTTCACAAGATTATATTGCATAATTATCCCAAGTTATAAAATGTTTTGTGCCACGTGCATTCAAATCAATTTTCAACTCTTTTCAAAATGAGTCAGTTAAATTGTATTTACCAGTGTAAACTGACGTATTTTTCCAAAAAGATTAAGTGCAGGTACTACTCGTACTAGGCTGGGGGTCTTCTAGAGCGTCCACAATAAGTCTCGCAAACTTGGATGACAATAAAGCTGTTGAACAATATCTTATTTTATTTTGATCCGCCTATGGATCCGTTTCAACTATTTGTGATATTTAATATTACACTTTATTAAAGTTGAAATGAATCTATCTTTGCTTCCGCTGTGCATTTATATATTGTGTTGTTTGTCTATGATGATACCAATTACGTCACGATACTCCCCACCGGGCCCACCAGTGACACGTGGAAAATAGGGGTGTGACATGTTGGTATCAGAGCCAACTCTGAGTGAATTAAACACTAACCTTTTGTGTTTAATCTCAGTTACACAATTGCACATTCCTCGATTCTCGAGTCTAGACAAACAACTTAGGAATTTTCCAAATTTTTGGTTTTTATTTCTAACTTTGTCTTACATATATTTTTGTTGTATCACTTGTTGTTTTTTTTACAGGATCACAAAAATGCCGCCACGTATGAGAGGAAGGGGAAGGGGACAAGGAGCACATGTAGCCCCAAACGACCACGTGGCCAGACCATCACACCGGCGAACACCTTCGGACCCCCACAACACAGATGCTCAGGATCTTTGGAGGTCCTTTATTGAACCTGCTAGGCGCTCAGTTTAACTGAGTACCTCACCTTCAATCCCACACTCCTTTGGGCCTCATTCTGAGAATGAGTCCCATAACTCACACCAGTCCTTCATACCTCTCCAAGGACACCAATCACCTTTTGACCAACCATCACCTGTTTTCCAGGGCTTGTTCAACCCTGCTGACTACCTTGATGTGCCTATGGGTGTTAACCCACTTGGGCCCGAAGACCACTTTTCTGGTGGCAACCCGATGGACATCGATGAAGATACCGATCCTTCAATGCCACCATCCGGAACTCCAAACCACCCCATCGAGATTTCTGATGGGTCACCTTTTATGGGATCACCATACAATGGTCCCGACAGTTATGAGGAGATGTTCAAACAGTATGACTGGGCTTTTACTCCCAGTTACCATAACTCTCCCCTGCACCAACCACACCACTCTCCTCTGCACCAGCCACACCACTCTCCCCTGCACCAGCCACACCACTCTCCCTTGCACCAGCCACAGCAGTAGCAGAATCCTTCCGAGGATTCCCGACTAGTCGCGGTCACTCCGCCGGCAGCACCACCTCGGCTTCAGCCTCCCTCGCCCCCGAGGCGAAGGAGAACTACCGTGCGAATATCCGCACGAGGGGGAATATGCATCAGCACCCCTCCATATTCAAGCAACAGCCGGTACTCACCTGTCCACGAAGAACCGGAGACGGGAGAATCTTCACACCCCATCTCAGAGGTGAACACTGCGCCAGTCGCGCCACAACCACCATTGGGTTTTGGAGACCCAATCCCCACTTACACTGGCGCGGCTGCATTCAACCCTTTCGAGCAGTAGATCCACACAGGCTACAACTTTACAGAGGATCCCTACTGGATAGCAGCAAACTCCAACACTCTCCATCAGGAAGGTCCCTACGGAGGTCCCTGGGCTACGGGACAATCGACCTATGGATACCCACCATATGGGTATCAGCAACCGCAGCCTCCTCAACCTCCGCATTATCAACCACAGCCTCCTCAACCTCCGCATTATCAGTAACCACCTTAGGCGCCGGCGATGTCACCGCCCCAAATGCAAGAAATCCTTCATGAGATACAAGAGGTGCGTCAAGAGATGCGGCATGAGTTGCGGCATGATCGGAGGCATAACCGGGGGATGTTTAAGAAGATGGAGGATTTGATTAAGGGTAAAAGCAAGAAGGGTCACTGAATCCTTTGTTTGTTTGGTTATCTTAGTGTGGTACTCATGTCCCTGCGTGGACATATATTTATTTCAGTACTCTACCCCTGCGTGGGTATTCTTTTTCTGTTCTGCCCCTGCGTGGGCATATCTTTTTATTTGACCCCTGCGTGGGTTTGTTTGTTTTGTTAGTTGGCCCCTGCGAGGGCATGTTGTTTATGTAAAAGTCCCGTTTAGGGCAAACTCGTACTGGTTTAATTTTTATTTGGAATGGTTAATTTAAGTTTTTCATTTTTAAATTATGTGCATAAACATAGTGTATAAATAAATGAAAAATAACATTTATTATTTTGATTTACCATTTTAATAAAATAATAAGGATCTTAAAAGGTAAAACCTAGCTGTTATGTTGTTATAAATTTAGCCAATATGGTAGAACCTGTTTAAAAAGATTCAAATCTCTGTTAACATCGGTAAACATGTTAACATTCTTGGCTAGAGTGATCCGTAAAATCACACATGTCACCCTTTTAATAAATTATCCAAGTTTATATTTTTATATATATTTGACTGTGACAAAATGCCTACGGGTTATAATTAATGTCATATAAAACAAAGGCAGCTGTAGTATATAGACTCCCTGCCAAGAAAAGGATTGATATGTTTTAATTATTCAAACCTTAATCCTATAAGATCTAAATTTATAATTTAGAAAAAATTTGTCTACATGACTAGGCCTGTTGTGCCAATATTTTATTTCATTCTATGATTAAGTTACTAATACAAAGTCCTGAATGAAATTACTTAACAAATTAACTAATATGGCTTTTATTTACCATGGTTAATAGATCGTCAAGAACGATAATACTGTTTAGGCTTCTAAATAGACCTTATCCTTATTTTTATGTAGCAATTTAGACTACATGGCTAAGTCTGAAGAACTAAACAGTCGTCCAGCAGAAAACCCTGAAAATGCTAAGATATTAGTAACTGGTGCGGAGTTGAAAGCATTAGTGAATGATGCTGTTATCGAAGCAATAAATAGACAGTATAGTGAATCGAGCGGGACCCGAAGTAGGACCCGATCTGCACCACATTCCAAACCCAAAGTTCACTCGGAGGCTCATAGCCCCAGAGATTAAAGCAAGTGTCATGGCATCAAGGCCTGCAACCTTCAGATCAGCAGCTGATCTATCTCTCTCTCTTACCTTGGACGTAGTCAGGTTGAGAGCACTCAGGAATTCAGAAGAGAACAAAAGGAAGCGTGAGGATGATACCTCACGAAGATCAGGTAAGAAACACCGAGGTAATGATGACCACAAGAAAGGGTCGGGATCTAGGAGAGATGGGCAACAATCGGGGGATAAGCCCAAATGTAAAACTTGCAATAAGAATCATTTTGGGAAATGTCGATTTGAGTCGAAATCCCAGTCTCACACGAGATCCTGTGGGATTTGCAAGTCTACTGATCATAAGACTTTGGAGTGTAAGAAGCTGAAGGATGCAACATGTTACGGTTGCAATGAGAAAGGGCACATTAAGTCTAATTGCCCAAAGAACACCAGGAAAACCGAAGATGGAAAGAAGACCAATGCGAGGGTCTTCAAAATGGACGCTAAGGAAGCTGTTCAGGATGACAACGTGATTACAGGTACTTTTCTCGTAAATGATGTTTTTGCTAGAGTATTGTTTGATTCTGGAGCAGATAAGTCTTTTGTAGATAATAAGTTTTGTGAGTTGTTGAAATTACCTGTAAAACCCTTAAGCGTGAAATATGAGGTGGAATTAGCTGATGGAACCATAGAAACCGCCTCGACTATTTTAGATGGATGTGTTATATCCATTAGGAATCACTCTTTTCCTTTATCCTTATTTCCCTTTAAGCTAGCCGGTTTTGGCATAGTGATAGGTATAGATTGGTTATCGCATAACCAAGCCCAGATTGTGTGCAATAGAAAGCAAGTGGTAGTCAAAACTCCGTCTGGTAAGTCACTCACCATCCAAGGAGATACCCAGCATGGATTGCCTGAGCAAGTGTCTATGCTCAAGGCATCCAGATGTCTGCAGAAGGGCTGTGTCATTTATATGGCACAAGTTACTATAGACGAGCCAAAACCTAAGATTGAAGACATCCCTGTCATTTCGGAATATCCTGAAGTTTTTCCCAAAGAACTACCTGGTTTACCACCGGATAGGCAAGTGGAATTCCGAATTGACATCATCCCGGGTGCAGCATGACGGGTGGTCCGTTACACAACCCTTAAATGGTTTAAAAAGATTAAAATTCCATGCTTTACTTGGTCATTTGCTTGAACTTAGTAACTACGAGTGTTCGTGTGTTTTGCAGGTAAATCGCTTAATTTGGTTAAGTTACAGGGTTTAAAGATAAAACGGTTTGTAAGCACACGCTTTAGGTGAATGAATGGCAGTGAATGTGATTATTTCATTCAATGAATTAAATGGGGGTGAAAAGCCTAATACATGTGGTGCAAACTTCTGGATGCATTGTATTGGAAATCATCAAAGAAAAAAAAAAGGAGTGAAGATGGCAGCGAATTTATGCAGCCTTGGGCTTTTGGTGGGATTGTTTTATAAAAAGTCAAGAGTGCAACATCTGAGTGGGTATACACGTGCATCAAGGATCGAAGGTAGGGCTTTAGGACTCTCGATATAGGCCGCACATGGGACTTTTGGAGGGCCGCCACACACATCACGAACACATGAGGTGGAGAGATTATTATAAAAATTAAAAACACATTATCACATCATCGACATCAGCATATATGGACTCTCAATTCATCTCACAACAAAAGTCAACAGTATCATCACACATCATTGGGCCGCATAGGAAGACATTGGGCCGGTTATAGCTTGGGTGGCTGATAGTTTGTGATTGGGCCAACACTAATTCACAACACATGTGGGCATGGAGAACAAAAGAGAAGCAGACTTCTATTGGATGGTGTGGGCGGCACATGTGAAACAAAAGGTTGCAACATAGGAAGTCACATGGGTAGCAGACATCAAAGGAGAAAGAGGCATCATCACATGGATTGAAGGAACATTAAAAAGGCACAAGAGAAGTCATGTGGTTTTTAATTCATAATCATCACATCATCATACTACACGTGCACTTTTAGGGGGTTTGGTTTGGTTTTAGTCAACAACATTTATCATCACCATCATAAAAAAAAAGGAATTCACGTGAACACATCTTCGAGGCGGCTGATATATGGATTGGGGGGCCCACGAATTTTGGAGACAGACATATTGGGCTTTTGAAGAATATAATCATCATCATCAACACGTGAATTAACAGATTATTGGCAGCAGCATCGAGAGGCACGAAACTCAGGTTGGCGCCGTAAATTACGGCTCCACCATAATTTACGGTGGACATGAAAGTGGCCCTATGCTCGCCGTAAATCAGTCCTTCTCCACCGTAAATGAATTCTGTCCACCGTAATTTACGGTGGAGCCGTAAATTACGATGACGGCTGCGAGAAAACATGTAACTGCCACATTTAAGTTAGTTTTTGGGGTGTCTTTTCATTATCACTCATCATTGGACGGTTTTGGATCATCCTTGGGGCGATTTTTGGCTACTTGCTTGGTTTGTGAACAATTCTTATCATCCGGTTTGTATTTTCGATTCGTATGAACATTGATTTGATTATGATGATGATTCACCGAGCCATGTCCGGCTAAACTCTTCGGTGATCATCTTAGGTGAATGTTTCTTGAACTTTTGTGTGTTTTAATTCTGAATTTCTAGAATGATAACTTGCGTTGCTTGAATATCATGGTGTATGTTTGATTGCTTGTAATTTGTTAATCGATATTGCAATTTCTAGTCTTAATCGTACGTTCTTGGTGCCGTTGGCAATCGAGATATCACGGGAAGGGTTAGGGTTGGTTATTGGTTAATTGGTCATCGGGAAACAACCTCGCGTTTATATAATCCGAGTACTTTGTCCCCTTTTATCACTTCAATCATCTATACACGAGTTATGTCTATGTAACTCTTTCTAGTTGGAATTGCACACAATTGTTTAAAGAAACTGAAACCTAGGGTGATCATTGTTCTTTCCTAAATTGTCTTAAAACCTACATTTGATTTGCATTAGTTTAATTTAGTTTTCTAAATCAACAAACCAAACTCTTGAATTTTAATTTCTGCAATTTAGTCTAATATTAGTTTAAGTACAAAGCTATACAATCGACACATCTTCCACATACTCCCTGAGTTCGATACCCTATTACCGCTATCTATAGTTGTATTTGGGATTAAATTTGCGTGACCCACGACAATCACGTCAAATTTTGGCGCCGTTGCCGGGGAGTAGTGCGCAACGTGTGTCAGTTTGTTAGTTTTGTTTTGTTATTTTCGGGTTTACACTGGTGTGTTTAGTGTGCAGGTTCTACAGGTGCATGCATACTAGAGGCTCTCACAAAGCGTCACCATTGTCATTTGATCTGGAAATCGAAAGAACACTAAGGCAAAACCGAGTTCTACTACGCGAAAACAGAATAATTGGTTCACCCACTTCACCCATTACACCAAGAAACATCATGGACGAAACACACATACCACCTACAACGGGTCAAACGACCTCATCATCCTTTATACCTACTTCCACCCAACCATCACCAAACACCACATTACCTAATACCACTGCTGAATTTACACCATCCAATGTCACCCAACCAATCACCACTCAAACTGAGCCTACCATCACCTACAATCCATCCACCACAATCCCACCATTATCCCACTTCTTTCCCCCAACTACGGGTCAATCATCATCCACCTTCACAATTGCACCCAATTCAACTATTGTGCATACTACTTCATCTTTTAGACCACAACCACAACAATCGGGTTTTCAGTATTCGACCATCCCATTTGGGCAAACTTCGGGAATTCAAGGAGATGGTTATGATGAGGGATTTGAAGAATTTGAGGGGTATGATGATGATGGGTACGGTTATGGAGGTTATGGTGATCAAGGGGAGTTTGGGTATTTGCAAAGTCAATCTCAAGGGATGGCAAGTGTTGGTGGAATGCCACAACAACAAATTATACCACAACACATTCGGCCAAGACCACAAGGGCCACCAATACAACCACCTATTCCATTGCAACAAGTCCGGCCACAATATGTACAACAACAATTTCAAAGACCACCTCAACGCCCACCGATGCGACAACAACAGTTTCAACAACCAATCGCACCACAAGGGCAAGTACCAAGGCCAAATGGTCCTATTATTCCGAGAGGTAGGTATGGTGTACCAAGGAGACACCTTAGAGAAAATGTGAGGGGCATTGAAGCACATTTTCGGCCGGTAATCACGCAAAACCCTTCACCGGTAGTCATTCCTCATAATGATCAAGGGCGAACATTTGAAGTAAGAACCAATTCTTTGCAAAGTTTACCAAAGTACAAGGGGTTGGCAAATGAGGAGCCTTATTTTCATTTAGAGGCTTATGACTCTATTTGCAACACTCTTGGGAGTCAAGGGTTTTCAGCCGACGATATCAAATTGGTTTTGTTCCAATTTTCTTTGGAAGAGAAGGCGAAAAAATGGTTCTACACGTTACCCTCGGCATCCATATATACATGGGGGGAGATGCAACAAACCTTCTTGGATGAGTTTTACACCGCCCAAAAGACCAACGATGCAAGGAAGGGATTGAGAAGCTTTCAACAACAGCATGGTGAGATGTTTCATGAGGCGTTTGAGCGTTTCAACATGATGATTAAAAACTGCCCTCATCATGGAATTGAATTATGGGAGTTGATGAATGCCTTTCATGAGGGGTTGAGTGCCGAAGATGCACGTGATTTGATGTCTATTACCGGTGGGACTTTCGGAACAAACTATGAGAATGATGATTGGGAGTTCTTGGAAAGCATGGCAACTACATCAAAGAGGAAAGCTCAAGCCTCAAGAAGAGCCCGACCGACCACTAACCGACCGCAAGTGCATGCCATAGATGATGGTAATGTTCAAACCACTAACCAAATTTATGATGTTTGTGCTTTGTGTAATGAGATAGGTCATGCGGCTGAAAATTGCCAAGGGATGTTGGACGGGCAATATGAAGAGGTGCATGCTATTCAAGGTCAAGGTCAAGGAGGGGGTGGTAGAAATTACTACAACATGAATTCTAATACTTACCACCCCGGGTTGAGGAACCACCCGAATTTTCGCTATGGGAACTCTTCTAATCAAGCTAACCCGAATTTCCAAGGAAACCAAGGATTTCAAAGGCAATATCAAACAGGTCAAAGCTCTTCGGGTGGAAATGAGATGATGGAGATGTTGAAGGCGATGCAAAGTGAAATGCAACGAATGAACCAACGTGATGAGGTTCGGATGCAAAAGGACGAGGTTCGTGACAAAAGCATCCAATCGTTGACCACTCAAATGGGTCAACTTGCAAGTGACGTGGCGATGTTAAAGAAAGCAAAAGGCCAGCTACCGAGTGATACGGTGCCAAATCCCAAAAATATAAAAAGCATTAACATCAATGTGGTAAGCACCGTTCCTAGTACCGAATTTAATGAAAAATGTCTAACATCTTCTTGTCAAGTGAATGCAGGTTTGGAAAAAGATGCCGAAGTCGAGAATGATAAAGAGTGTGAAGCGCCAATCGTGCCTATCCGTGTGGGAAAATTAAAAATCCCTCACGCATTGTTGGACTACGGGGCAAGCATGAGTGTGCTACCGAGCGATTTATACGATATGTACGACTTTGGTCCACTTGAAGGTATAGACACCATGGTGAGCTTGGCGGATGGAAGTTGGAGGCGTCCACGGGGAATGGTTAGGAATGTTAAGATTCAGTTGGGAGAATTTGAATACCCGGTGGATTTTCTAGTTTTGGACTATGCTTCTACCAACATGGCATCACAACAAAGGGTGATTTTAGGTCGACCGTTTCTCTATACGGCAAATGCTCAAATTGATTGTAGAGAAGGAATTATTACCATGACCGAAAGGAACCGTAAGTTGTCATTTGATGTTCAGACTAAGATGATTAGTTATGATTTTGTTGTGGCGAAGGATAGCGGGTTTAGTGAAAAGGTGTTACCACGAATGAGAAAAAAGCACCCACCGGACCGTGAAGAAACACCTATGGGTTCAAGCAGGAGCATATTTGATTACCCACCGAGTCAAAATGAGACGGATGCATTTTGCCCAAAGGCAAGCTACAGTGGGGGAGGTGATAGGAACCGATTCTTTGAGCCACCATAAATGGGGGTGGCACGGTCTGGCTGAAGACGCGAAACTTAGCGCTGCTCGGGAGGCAACCCGAGGTTTTTCACTGATCTCGTTATTTTGTTAGTTTTCTTTGTTTCAGGGCCATGGCAACATTCAAGTGTGGGGAAGATGTACGGATATTTGGGTGTAGGTGGTGAAAGGAAATTGGATCATTTACAATATCTGTTGTGCCAAACTTTACCAGGTCAATGTACTTTTTCCTTAGACTTGTCATGTTCTTTAGCTTTGAAATATTGTTAGTTTATTAGTTTGCTTTTGTTTAAAAAAAAAAAATGAAAAAATACCAAAAAGAAATTTGGGGTTTGAGATTTAAAGCTTTTGTTGATGTTGAATGAATTTTAGTGATCAAAGCCCTCAAAGCCATACATTGGGACAATGTATCCCAAGTGTGGGGATGGGGGAAATTTTTGAGAGTTTTAAAAATTTTGTAAATCCGAGCGAAAATTGTTAAAATTTGAAAGCTTGATATTGTACCATTTGACACACCGACACCCATTCCTAGTCTTTTCTTAGTGAGGATTTGAGCCACACATGATTGCTATTGATATTTAATTGTTTGAGTGGCGGTGTGTGTTGTGTGTTAATAGAACTTGTGTGTGAATACTTGTTAAATCCTAGAATTAGCATGCTTTTGAAAATGATAGGGGGACTTTTAGGAAGCCTCGTCTAGACGTGTGAGAGTGTGGGAATTGGGGGTTGGACCTCATACGTTACATATATGAGCTTGGTATTGTGAGGGGTGGGGGTTTGGTCCTTAGAAAGCCATGTTGAGCTTTAGACCATTCGATTGTGACCCGAGCCTACTTCCTACAAAAATTGTACCTTTTGAGATGACCCGGTTTAGGAAATTTAGCATGTGGTGTTGATGTTCTTGTATATATTGTTGAAGTTCGATATAAAAAAAAAAAAAAAAAAGAGAAAGAGAAAAATATGAAAAATACAAAAAGAAGTATTTAATTGCAATAGAGTGAAAATGTCAAGAAGCTTTGTATATATTTTTGGTGTTTGTTTCGTAATAGTAGTAGTAGTAGTAGACATAAATAAAAACCGGGTCAAATCAATTAGCTCTCGCATATATATTCCACCATTTTCCTACCTTGGCACCTAGCCCCGTTACAACCCGCAAGTCCCTTTGATTCTAAAGCATGCTAAATATTTGTTAGGAGGAAACTTGATTCTTATACAAGCTTATTGTCGCACACACACATACACGCATTGAGTGGTTTTGCATTACATGCTAGTAATTTTTGTCACCGAGAGTTTGGCGAGGGGTGTGTCTTATGGTATGGTTGAAGGTTAGTAAAAGGATGGCACGTTTAGCTTGGTTTGCATAATTGATCGCTATGGTTTTGAAATAGTTTTTGAACGAGTTGCTTGGGACAAGCAACGGGTAAGTGTGGGGATGTGACGGGTGGTCCGTTACACAACCCTTAAATGGTTTAAAAAGATTAAAATTCCATGCTTTACTTGGTCATTTGCTTGAACTTAGTAACTACGAGTGTTCGTGTGTTTTGCAGGTAAATCGCTTAATTTGGTTAAGTTACAGGGTTTAAAGATAAAACGGTTTGTAAGCACACGCTTTAGGTGAATGAATGGCAGTGAATGTGATTATTTCATTCAATGAATTAAATGGGGGTGAAAAGCCTAATACATGTGGTGCAAACTTCTGGATGCATTGTATTGGAAATCATCAAAGAAAAAAAAAAGGAGTGAAGATGGCAGCGAATTTATGCAGCCTTGGGCTTTTGGTGGGATTGTTTTATAAAAAGTCAAGAGTGCAACATCTGAGTGGGTATACACGTGCATCAAGGATCGAAGGTAGGGCTTTAGGACTCTCGATATAGGCCGCACATGGGACTTTTGGAGGGCCGCCACACACATCACGAACACATGAGGTGGAGAGATTATTATAAAAATTAAAAACACATTATCACATCATCGACATCAGCATATATGGACTCTCAATTCATCTCACAACAAAAGTCAACAGTATCATCACACATCATTGGGCCGCATAGGAAGACATTGGGCCGGTTATAGCTTGGGTGGCTGATAGTTTGTGATTGGGCCAACACTAATTCACAACACATGTGGGCATGGAGAACAAAAGAGAAGCAGACTTCTATTGGATGGTGTGGGCGGCACATGTGAAACAAAAGGTTGCAACATAGGAAGTCACATGGGTAGCAGACATCAAAGGAGAAAGAGGCATCATCACATGGATTGAAGGAACATTAAAAAGGCACAAGAGAAGTCATGTGGTTTTTAATTCATAATCATCACATCATCATACTACACGTGCACTTTTAGGGGGTTTGGTTTGGTTTTAGTCAACAACATTTATCATCACCATCATAAAAAAAGAGGAATTCACGTGAACACATCTTCGAGGCGGCTGATATATGGATTGGGGGGCCCACGAATTTTGGAGACAGACATATTGGGCTTTTGAAGAATATAATCATCATCATCAACACGTGAATTAACAGATTATTGGCAGCAGCATCGAGAGGCACGAAACTCAGGTTGGCGCCGTAAATTACGGCTCCACCGTAATTTACGGTGGACATGAAAGTGGCCCTATGCTCGCCGTAAATCAGTCCTTCTCCACCGTAAATGAATTCTGTCCACCGTAATTTATGGTGGAGCCGTAAATTACGATGACGGCTGCGAGAAAACATGTAACTGCCACATTTAAGTTAGTTTTTGGGGTGTCTTTTCATTATCACTCATCATTGGACGGTTTTGGATCATCCTTGGGGCGATTTTTGGCTACTTGCTTGGTTTGTGAACAATTCTTATCATCCGGTTTGTATTTTCGATTCGTATGAACATTGATTTGATTATGATGATGATTCACCGAGCCATGTCCGGCTAAACTCTTCGGTGATCATCTTAGGTGAATGTTTCTTGAACTTTTGTGTGTTTTAATTCTGAATTTCTAGAATGATAACTTGCGTTGCTTGAATATCATGGTGTATGTTTGATTGCTTGTAATTTGTTAATCGATATTGCAATTTCTAGTCTTAATCGTACGTTCTTGGTGCCGTTGGCAATCGAGATATCACGGGAAGGGTTAGGGTTGGTTATTGGTTAATTGGTCATCGGGAAACAACCTCGCGTTTATATAATCCGAGTACTTTGTCCCCTTTTATCACTTCAATCATCTATACACGAGTTATGTCTATGTAACTCTTTCTAGTTGGAATTGCACACAATTGTTTAAAGAAACTGAAACCTAGGGTGATCATTGTTCTTTCCTAAATTGTCTTAAAACCTACATTTGATTTGCATTAGTTTAATTTAGTTTTCTAAATCAACAAACCAAACTCTTGAATTTTAATTTCTGCAATTTAGTCTAATATTAGTTTAAGTACAAAGCTATACAATCGACACATCTTCCACATACTCCCTGAGTTCGATACCCTATTACCGCTATCTATAGTTGTATTTGGGATTAAATTTGCGTGACCCACGACAATCACGTCACAGCACCAGTAGCAAGAGCGCCTTATAGGTTAGCACCAATGGAGATGAAGGAGTTAAGGACGCAGTTAGACGATCTGCTAGCCAAAGGTTTTATTAGACCTAGTTCGTCTCCTTGGGGAGCGCCGATCTTGTTTGTCAAGAAGAAGGATGGATCGATGCGTCTGTGCATCGATTACCGTGAGCTTAATAAAGTCACTATCAAGAACATGTATCCTTTGCCCAGGATCCACGATCTGTTCGATCAGTTACAAGGGGCAAGCTACTTCTCTAAGATCGAATTAAGGTCAGGCTATCATCAGTTAAAGGTCAAGGATGAAGATGTGCACAAGACAGCGTTTAGGACTTGTTATGGACATTACGAGTTCCTAGTGATACCTTTTGGGCTCACTAATGCACCGGCCGCATTCATGGATCTCATGAATCGCGTCTGCAAGCCTTACTTGGACAAATTCGTCATCGTCTTTATTGACGACATCCTTATTTACTCGAAGAACCAAGCTGACCACGAGAAACACCTTCGTTGTATTCTCAAACTTCTGCATCATGAGAAACTCTACGCCAAATTTTCAAAGTGCGAATTTTGGCTTCGGGAAGTCCAATTCCTTGGACATGTGGTAAGTGAGCGTGGTATCCAAGTGGATCCCGCTAAGGTAGAAGCAGTTATGAATTGGCAAGAGCCGAAGACACCTACTGAGATTCGTAGCTTTCTGGGTTTAGCAGGATATTATAGGCGTTTTATCGAAAACTTTTCAAGGATTGCTGCGCCCCTAACTTCGTTGACACGAAAGAAGGTTAAGTTTGATTGGGGCCCTAAGCAGCGGGAATCCTTTGACATTTTGAAGAAAAAGTTGAGCAATGCACCAGTGTTAACATTGCACGATGGTATAGAAGAATTTGTGGTGTATTGTGACGCATCACACACTGGTATGGGCTGTGTACTCATGCAAAAAGGCAACGCCATTGCCTACGCTTCACGACAGTTAAAGGTACACGAGAAGAACTACACCACCCACGACTTGGAGCTGGGTGCCGTTGTATTTGCATTGAAATTATGGAGGCATTATTTATATGGAACCCAGTGTGTGATCTATTCAGATCACAAGAGCCTTCAACATTTGTTCAATCAGAAGGACTTGAACATGTGACAAAGACGATGGATGGAAACTCTAAACGATTATGATTGTGAGATAAAATACCATCCAGGCAAGGCAAATGTAGTTGCTGACGCCTTGAGCAGAAAAGAAAGAGTAAAGCCGATAAGGATCAATGCTAAGCGCATTGAAATAAGGAATAGTTTGAACGAAAGGGTGCTAGCAGCACAGAAGGAAGCTGTGCTGGAAGCTAACTATCCTGAAGAAAAACTGGGAGTAACTGAGGAGCAGTTATCCCATGACAAAGACGGAATGCTAAGATTGAATGGACGAATATGGGTTCCAGTTTATGGAGGACTTCGAGATGTTATCCTCCAGGAAGCCCACAGCTCCAAATATTCTGTTCATCCTGGAGCTGATAAGATGTACCAGGATCTAAAAGCAAACTACTGGTGGATTGGTTTGAAAAAGTCTTTAGCTACCTATGTAGCTAAATGTTTGACTTGTGCGCAAGTCAAAGCTGAGCATCAGAAGCCGTCAGGTTTGTTACAACAACCTCAAATTCCCACATGGAAGTGGGAGATGGTGACGATGGATTTCATCACCAAATTGCCAAAGACGAGAAAGGGAAACGATACTATATGGGTCATAGTGGATAGACTGACAAAGTCAACACATTTTCTACCCATCAAGGAGACTTATAGCTCCGATATGTTAGCACAGTTATACGTTGATAAGATTGTAGCTTTGCATGGTATACCAGTGTCTATTATCTCGGATAGAGATACAAGATACACCTCTCATTTTTGGAAAAGTTTCCAACAATCCTTGGGTACTCGTTTAAATTTTAGTACGGCTTATCATCCTCAGACTGACGGTCAGAGTGAGCGTACTATTCAAACGTTGGAAGACATGTTACGTGCATGTGCGATCGACTTAGGTGGAAATTGGGATAAGAACCTACCACTAATTGAGTTCTCATACAACAATAGCTACCACACCAGCATAAAAGCTGCGCCTTTTGAGGCCTTAATGGTAGAAAGTGTAGATCGCCCATTTGTTGGGCGGAAGTTGGAGATGTCCAACTATCAGGACCAGAGATAGTTTTTGAAACAACGGACGAGATTGTCCAGATTCGTGATCGCCTTAAAGCTGCCAGGGATAGGCAGAAAAGCTATGCGGATCCAAAGCGTAAGGCTTTTCACTTCGAAGTAGGTGACAAAGTATTGCTTAAAGTATCACCCTGGAAAGGGGTGATGCGATTTGGTAAGAAAGGCAAGCTAAGCCCAAGATATATAGGACCTTTCGAGGTTATCGAACGTGTCGGTTCAGTTGCTTATAAGTTAAACTTGCCTGAAGAGCTTAGCGCTATCCATAATGTGTTTCACATCTGTAATCTGAAGAAGTGTTTAGCTGATGAATCACTGGTAATACCGCATACGGATGTACATATAGATGAGAGCTTGAAATTCGTGGAGAAACCATTGTCGATTGAGGATCGACAGGTGAAGAAGCTTCGAAGGAAGCATGTGCCTATTGTCAAAGTCAAATGGGATGCCCGTAGAGGTCCCGAATACACATGGGAGGTAGAATCCACGATGAAAGAAAAATACCCTCATTTGTGTCACACCCTGCTAGTAGCGGAAGCGTATTGCGTGTGACGTACGAAAGGTAATCATTGCATCCAATTGTATTAACAACATGAACCAACAACGATGCCATAGCTATATAGTTTTCAACAAAAGATTACAAGTTTTTAACATAGTTTCCAAGTTCAACAACGTTTGACATAGCATAGTTCTAAGTTATTTTACACATAACAAAAAATAGTTTTTGACACAAAACGTAGTGAGGTTTTGTCCCCTATATACCCATACGAAGTTGGGATATAAAAGACAAACCCTCCCAAAAGTGGCCATCGTTGTCATTTGTTTTTCCCGAACCCCATAGTGAAATCACCGGCTCAAGACCTGTTTCCTGAAATACATGTAGTTTTAAAAAGTCAACAAAAAGTTGAGCGAGTTCATGCAGTATTTGATATAATATGAAATCTAGTAATTGTTATCTTGTAATCATGGTATGTTCTGATTAAATCATGGAGTCTGTTAAAGATCTATCAGTGGGTAGCGAGCCCCCTGACATAATGCACCATAAGCAAAATAACCAAACCGAGAACACTTTGTCCACATTGGGATCACAAAAGCACTCCACGGTTAACAACTAGGAGTGGGGCGTGCCTCAAACCCAATAGATCTACACCTTTTGCACCTTGGTCACTAAGTGATTAATGGTTATTAATGTAGTTTCCCTACTTATGCACATTGATCATGCCATCTACTCCGTAACTAACATACCAATAGTTTTAGCATGTATTTCCCCTCGATGTTTTTGAAAACAAAACATTGAAAACAGTGAAAGGAGGGACATTGTTGTGTGTAAAATGCAACATATAAATTACATCAAATGAGGCATAAAACTAACCCTTTTTAAGTACTAATATTGGAAAAAGAGTGTTTTTGTCTTCCTTTTGTATTTTCAGGATTAAATGAGCTCAAAAACGCAAAAGAAGCAAAAAGACAGCTAAATCCAACATAAATACAAGAAAATGAATATTAGTGGACTGCCCGACCCCTCAACGGCACCTTCCAAAGCAAAAAGGAGAAGACAGAAGGCTGAACACGCCCCGTGCTCAGCCAGCACGGGGCCGTGCCCAAGAAGCAGCAGAAAAGACAAATCCATAGAAGCTTCTATTGCCCATCACGGGGCCGTGCTCAGCGGACACGGGGGCGTGTCGAAAGTACAGCAGGCGCATTTATTGTAATTGCGAATTACAATTAATGAGGAGAGAGATTGTCAGACAGACACGGGGCCGTGTCCAGCGGACACGGGGCCGTGTCCAGCACTCTGTTCAGCCTATAAATAGGAGTGCTTGGATTCATTTCATCTCATCCCTTGGCACACCACCTCTCTCACACTTCATCCACCACCCACCACCATCACAACACCATCATCCACCACCATCATCCATTGTCCATCGTAGAGTGTGTGAGTCGTCTCGGGATCCAAGATTGATCGTAAGAGTTCTTGACAATCAAGGCCATGTTTGCCTAAGTCTCTTACATCACTTGGTGAAGACAAAGTGTCTAGTATAATACTTTTTATTTCTAATCTTTTGCACTTTTTATTTGGTTTTGTATTAATGACTTTAATAACTAGTTACTTATGTTGAAGGTGATCTTTCCTTATCGTTTGTCCGTGGTGTCTTGGCATTATTTTACTGTCTATATAAAATAAAGGATTTTCACCATTCATATCTCCACGGTCTATATGGAGGTATGTTGGTTACCTGGTAGGGGTGATGTATTGCAAAATACATACTTATATCGTGTATAGTTTGTACAATTTATCGTTAATTATAGTTTAGTTTTATTTAGAATTACGTGCTATTGATAAAAGTTCGTTTTTCCAGGTCTTGATGCGATAATTGGCTGGAAATTGAGTGGAAACGAGCTTGACGCTGAAATCGTATGTATTGGAAGGAGCTAAAAAGAGTTAGAATAATTCTTGGGATTTTTGGAGACATAAAGCTGGATTTTAGAGGAAACATTCTGTGAAAAAAACGTCACTCGCGTAGCGCTACGATTAGAAGGCA
The DNA here is from genome assembly GCA_030545235.1 of Helianthus tuberosus. NCBI lineage: Eukaryota > Viridiplantae > Streptophyta > Magnoliopsida > Asterales > Asteraceae > Helianthus > Helianthus tuberosus. The sequence goes on from JARYGA010007117.1 coordinate 36,211, forward strand.
TGTCAGTCGCGCTACGCTACCCTTTAACATGAAATTGCTGATTTTGGTGACGCTCGCGTAGCGCGAGGCTGAAGTGGAGACCCGTCGCGCTACGCGACGGGTAGGCAGATCGCGAATTAGTTGTTTAGCAGCTAGGGTTTGTTATAAAATCAATTTTTAATGATCATAAAGAGGGAGGTGACGAATTAACAAACCCTAGGACGAATTGGAGACTTCTGTAGGCGAACTTGGAGCCGTCTTGGAGCTGAATTGAAGTTCTCGAAGCATCGGAATCATCGGTACAAGTCAGAGACGAAGAATCGAAAGATCAATCGGGTTTTCCAATCCCTTGTTTGTCGATTACTTGTTTGATACTTGTCATGATGAATTCTTTGTTAGATATCTTTGCGTTGTTTTCACAATTTAAGATGCTTGGCTAAACTTTTATAACTACCTAGACGAGATGAATGTTTGATTAAAGTTTGGATTTTTAATGGTTTTTATTGTTTGTGTATGGATTGATTTCTGAAAGTAAAGTGTTTTAGGATTTCTGATTTGGTGTACATGCATGCTTGACGATTGTTTTACTACTGTTTATTGCTTCGCTTGAATCTTGGTGACGGTCTTTATCACGGAATAGAATCGGGCTAGGGTTTTAGGTTTAGGTGAGTGTCTATATCACATAATAAACCTTTGATCCTTTAGGGTGAAAATTGCATAAGTAACCTTAGAAGTAACATTCGGTAATTTAATAAAATCAAGTATTCTGCTTAACTTGTCGCTGAGAGGCTCGAGTTAGTTATTAGGTCGCAGTGCAATATATATCTAAGATAGGTTTTGAGAGAAGTCGATCTTATTTCCCTAATTGCATTTGTGTCTAGTAAACCAAGTCAGAACCTAGAATTGCCTTAGATTATCGCGCTGAGAGGTAGATAGTCATATTAGGGCACTTTTAGAATCGTTAGAGGACTGAGAGGAAGTCTAACAGTCGGTAATCATAACAGCCTTGTAGGGTTTCCTAGGTTTCTTCCTGAGAAGGGTCGGGAAGTCTTAGCATTGAAATACCTTAAGGTTTAGTATCTTACGATCCCGGCTCCATACAACTTTAATACCATTAGAAATCCATTCCCACTCAAACTGGATTCGAGTCTAGGTAGTCCTTAATCTCATCTGAATACAAACCTCAGGTTCTGTTCGTGTCTTAGTCTAAGTCTAGTTAATTAATTTAGTTAATATAGATTTCCTTAGCTTTTCAGTAACCCCCCCCCCCCAAATCAATTAAACAAGTTTAAGTCGCGTCTGTCAGTGTCTATTAGAGTCTAGTACGTAATACATAGAGTCTTTGGGTTCGATACTCGGACTTGCTAGGTTATACTACATTGACCGGTACACTTGCCGGTTGTGTGGTTTAGGTTAGAGAGTCTTAGTTTATAAATTTAAAGCTTATAGTGTCTAGTTTAGAGAGTCTAATTTAGTTGATATTTTATAGTTCGTTTTGCACACATCAAGTTTTTGGCGCCGTTGCCGGGGACTCTTGGCAATTGCGTTTATTAGCTTTGATAGACCTAATTGACAAATACGTGCTACGTGTTTTCTTTGTTTTGTTGAGTCTTTGTCTTTTCTTGTGTCTCGGTAACTAGTGTTTGCTTTTCTTGTGTTCAGGTTTTTGCTAGTAGTGGATGCCACATCTGCGCTCGCACGGACCGCCACCACCAGTCAAGCAATCGTCATCTCAATTGGGCGAAGGCCCACAGGTTACTTCTACTTCTTCATCTCGTCTTCCCCATTTCGATTCCACCCCGTTAACCACCCCTCCGCCCACACCACCACCTTCGCCTAACCATTCACCTAAGGTTACCCCACCCAATAGTCCTACTTCTAGTACTTCTAGTAACCTAGAAAACTTAGAACACATGGCTAACCCTAGGCAAACCGTCCATCAGCAGGCCACTCAGAATTTCACCGGCCTAGCTTCACCCATCACCGTCCCACCCATAGTTAATGAAAATTCATGGCAAATCCCATCGTATGCCATGCAGGCCATCACTAATAGTATCCAATTCCATGGCCGAGACGATGAGGACGCCCCGGCCCACATTAACCGTTTCTCTAGGATGTTAGCTACTTTTAGCCTTAGCGGTGCACCCAACGATGCTACATACCTACAGCTTTTCCCATTTTCTTTAGCCGGCCGTGCGGCTACTTGGTTGGACTCACAACCGACCGGTACTTTTACCACCTGGGCGGGGCTTCGTCAAGCCTTTCTGAACAAGTATTTCCCGCCCGCCAAGGCTTCACGGCTTAGAGACGAGATTCACTCCTTCCGCATGGGGCCCGACGAGCCTTACTACCTTGCTTGGGAAAGGTTCCAAAACCTTTGTGCTCGTTGCTCCCAACACGGTCTTTCCGATTGGGCCTTATGTGAGAAGTTCTACAATGGACTCACCCAAGAAACTAGGGATAGGTTTGATACGAATGCGGGGGGGCATATGATGGGTATACTTACAGTTCCTGAGTGTCTAGAGCGTTTTGAGGCATTTGCTCAGTCTCAATCCCAATCAAGATCCGAACAGAGGTATCAAAGTGGTAATTCTAATACCACTACTAGTGCACCCGCCCATGGGGTGAACCATGTCACTATGGACCCTAGTTTGGCCTCTGTTTTGGAAAATATGGATAGGCAACTTAAGGAGATTAGAGCTAAGATTGATAAGTGTGAGTTGTGTCGAGGTGGTCATGACACGAGTGCGTGCCCTTTACTAGTTGGTGAGGAGAAGTGTGATTACTTAGGAGGAGGGTTCGGTAGAGGTCAACCTAGCAGTTTTGGGGGTAATAATAATGTAGGTTCGGGTTGGCGGTCTAATAATAATAATAATAATTTTAATAATAATAGCAATTTTCGCTCAAGTGGACCTCCTAGTTTGCAAATAGCTCAAAATCCAAATAGGGGTCTAGGTTCACTTTTTAATGGAAGTTCGAATGGGCAGGTTCAGAATGGGGGGTCGAGTAGCCAAGGTCAAATAGGTCAAAGTTCAAGTTTCGATGTAGGGGGTAGCATGGAAAGAATGGAGGCTATGATGACCCAGCTAGTTGCTAGAGATCAAAGTACCCAACAGAAACTTAGTGAACATGATCTCATGCTTAGGAATCACCAAGCTGCGGTCCAGGACCTTGCTAGGGTTGTAGGTGATATTGCTAAGAAGTTAGAGGAGAGATTACCCGGTAAATTTGCGGGTAACACCCAACAAAACCCTAATGCCCAAGTAAATGCCATTACTACTCGTAGTGGTAAGACCGTAGGAGATCCGAGAGTTGTAGAGGAAAGAGAGGTTGATGAGGATGGTGATGTGATAGATGAACTGATAGAGATGGAGGCTCCTGGCAAAGTGCAAAAGAGGCTAGGCCCAGCAAGTACCGCACAGCCAGGTGAGTCTCAAGTTGAGAAGAAAGTTGAGAAAGAGCCCGTAGTTGTTAGGCCGTCACCTTATGTAAACCATGCGTATGCTCCGTTTCCTTCACGTCTTAAGAATAAAAAATATTCAAAGGAATACGGACAGTTCTTAGATATCTTCAAGCAATTGAAGATTAATCTTCCGTTTATAGAGGAACTCCAGTCCATGCCTAAGTATGCAAAATTCTTGAAGGACCTTCTTAGGAATAAGGAGAAATTCGGGGAGTTGTCGAATGTTCCATTGCATGGAGGGTGTTCGGCCGTTGTTTCAAATCAGCTTCCCGAAAAGCTTACCGATCCCGGTGTTTTCACTATTCCTTGTCTTTTCGGTAGTACCACAAACACTAGAGCTTTAGCCGACCTAGGTGCTAGTATTAATTTGATGCCCTTTTCTCTTTATGAGAAGCTAGACCTAGGAGAGCTTGCACCTACCCGAATGACACTATCTTTAGCTGATCGGTCTGTTAAGTACCCTAGGGGTATAGTTGAGAATTTGCTAGTTAAAGTAGACAAGTTTGTTTTTTCGGTAGACTTTGTCGTACTCGACATGGAAGCCGATGAAAACATACCGCTAATTTTAGGTCGCCCATTTTTAAACACCGCTAAAGCTTTAATAGATGTCTCTTTAGGCACTATCACACTTAGAGCGGGCGAGGAAGCGGTAGTGTTTAATGTTATGGATTCGAGAGGGCCTAGAGATAGAGTGCATTCGGTTTCGTTGGTGGGAGAGTGTGAGAAGGAAGAGAAAGATGAGGGGAAGGATGGGAGTGATACGAGTCTAGAGAAGGTGCTAGGACTCAAGTGTGGGGATCTACCGGGTAGGAAGTTGGTAGAATTAGAAGAGAGGGTGGTGAGTTTAGAATCTAGGATTGAGACACTGAGTAAGGCTCAGTGTGGGGATAGGTATAAAGATAATACGTTTAGATTCAAACCACCAGATGATGAGTCGAGAGAGTATGAGAGAGTTGTGAGCGATGCGGGCAGTGTTAGGAAGGATAGTGCTACAGCCCGTAAAGTGAGAGCGATGTTGGAGGGTGAGCTGCGCTTCCATGATCCTCCGTAAGTTTGTGAGAAGTTGATAATAATTTGTAGAGTTTGTATTTTTGAGTCTTTTATTTTGTACCATGAGTCTAAGTAGTAGTTTTTGAGTCTTTTCGTTTTTAGAGTCGGTACTGCGTTGGGTTTTGTTTTGTTTTGATTATGCAGGTTTGGATTGTACCACCCGTACCCAATTGCCATTCGGGTGATTTCGGACTTGCTATATTGATAAACTCAAGCAGGCTAGGCAACGATCGCGAATGGAATGCTATACGATCGTTCGGGGGATCCAAGATTCGTACGGCTGGCACTGACTTTTGTCCTAACCAGCTAAGTCGTTTCCCTTTTGTTGTTGTTGTATATTTTATTTATTTTCGTTCGCAGTTTCTTTTCGTAGGTAGTTGTTGAGTCGTATTTTCGTTCTTGCATTAGGGACAATGCAATCTCTAAGTGTGGGGATGGGATACTTGTAAATATTTGAGTCATAAATATGAAAAACACAAAAAAATTAAAAAATTTGAAAAATCCAAAAGAATTGAAAAATTAGAAAATGTCTTTCGAATAAAAAAGAAGTTTGCAATTAAAACGGAAAATGATAGAAAAGGTGAATTTTTGCTTGGGTTGAATAATAATAATATGAGAATATAATAAATCGAGCTTGCGTCTAGTTAGGGATATGTGGATAGGCCCGGGTTTGATTTTAGGTCCCTTTGAGTTAATATACCTTAAATTGTCGGTCTGCTAGTGGGTTTTCACCTGGGAGATATGGGAAATTAAAACTGCCGATAATAGTATAAGGGGCACCGTTATAAGTTAAAACTGTTAGAGTTTGTGATCATGAAAAAAAAAATAGAATAAAAAGTGAGCTAGAAACTAAGTAATCTGTGGTTGGGGATAGCGACTCTACAGCCGGAATACCTCTTGGTTAGGGAAAGCATCGACTAGACTCACGAAAGAAAAAAAAAAGAAAAAAAAAAGCGAAAAGCAAAGCAAAAATAGAAAAAAAAATGGAAAAAGAAAAAAAATTGATTGTAAACTCTCTTGGTTTTGATATAAAACGGTTAGGAATTGATCCAGTGATCGTTCTTTAGTCCTATAAGCTTGAGGTGGGAGTAGATGGATCGTAGATTCTAGTGTGAGACCCTAGGTGGATTGACCGCACTTAAATTAAATTCACATGATAAGGGCTTAGGATTAGATTCGGGTTTAAGAGGATCAGTATATTCGCAATCGCAGCTAACGCAAGTCTTGGTTTTAACAAGATATAAATAAATTTTTGATCCAAGTAATGATTTGTCTCTGATTCCGTTGCACAATTCTTTTTCGGGGACGAAAAAAGTGTAAGTGTGGGGATGTTTGATGTATTGCAAAATACATACTTATATCGTGTATAGTTTGTACAATTTATCGTTAATTATAGTTTAGTTTTATTTAGAATTACGTGCTATTGATAAAAGTTCGTTTTTCCAGGTCTTGATGCGATAATTGGCTGGAATTGAGTGGAAACGAGCTTGACGCTGAAATCGTATGTATTGGAAGGAGCTAAAAAGAGTTAGAATAATTCTTGGGATTTTTGGAGACATAAAGCTGGATTTTAGAGGAAACATTCTGTGAAAAAAACGTCACTCGCGTAGCGCTACGATTAGAAGGCATGTCAGTCGCGCTACGCTACCCTTTAACATGAAATTGCTGATTTTGGTGACGCTCGCGTAGCGCGAGGCTGAAGTGGAGACCCGTCGCGCTACGCGATGGGTAGGCAGATCGCGAATTAGTTGTTTAGCAGCTAGGGTTTGTTATAAAATCAATTTTTAACGATCATAAAGAGGGAGGTGACGAATTAACAAACCCTAGGACGAATTGGAGACTTCTGTAGGCGAACTTGGAGCCGTCTTGGAGCTGAATTGAAGTTCTCGAAGCATCGGAATCATCGGTACAAGTCAGAGACGAAGAATCGAAAGATCAATCGGGTTTTCCAATCCCTTGTTTGTCGATTACTTGTTTGATACTTGTCATGATGAATTCTTTGTTAGATATCTTTGCGTTGTTTTCACAATTTAAGATGCTTGGCTAAACTTTTATAACTACCTAGACGAGATGAATGTTTGATTAAAGTTTGGATTTTTAATGGTTTTTATTGTTTGTGTATGGATTGATTTCTGAAAGTAAAGTGTTTTAGGATTTCTGATTTGGTGTACATGCATGCTTGACGGTTGTTTTACTACTGTTTATTGCTTCGCTTGAATCTTGGTGACGGTCTTTATCACGGAATAGAATCGGGCTAGGGTTTTAGGTTTAGGTGAGTGTCTATATCACATAATAAACCTTTGATCCTTTAGGGTGAAAATTGCATAAGTAACCTTAGAAGTAACATTCGGTAATTTAATAAAATCAAGTATTCTGCTTAACTTGTCGCTGAGAGGCTCGAGTTAGTTATTAGGTCGCAGTGCAATATATATCTAAGATAGGTTTTGAGAGAAGTCGATCTTATTTCCCTAATTGCATTTGTGTCTAGTAAACCAAGTCAGAACCTAGAATTGCCTTAGATTATCGCGCTGAGAGGTAGATAGTCATATTAGGGCACTTTTAGAATCGTTAGAGGACTGAGAGGAAGTCTAACAGTCGGTAATCATAACAGCCTTGTAGGGTTTCCTAGGTTTCTTCCTGAGAAGGGTCGGGAAGTCTTAGCATTGAAATACCTTAAGGTTTAGTATCTTACGATCCCGGCTCCATACAACTTTAATACCATTAGAAATCCATTCCCACTCAAACTGGATTCGAGTCTAGGTAGTCCTTAATCTCATCTGAATACAAACCTCAGGTTCTGTTCGTGTCTTAGTCTAAGTCTAGTTAATTAATTTAGTTAATATAGATTTCCTTAGCTTTTCAGTAACCCCCCCCCCCCAAATCAATTAAACAAGTTTAAGTCGCGTCTGTCAGTGTCTATTAGAGTCTAGTACGTAATACATAGAGTCTTTGGGTTCGATACTCGGACTTGCTAGGTTATACTACATTGACCGGTACACTTGCCGGTTGTGTGGTTTAGGTTAGAGAGTCTTAGTTTATAAATTTAAAGCTTATAGTGTCTAGTTTAGAGAGTCTAATTTAGTTGATATTTTATAGTTCGTTTTGCACACATCAAGGGGGTTAAGGGAACGGTTTGGTAAAGGTCTTGCCATTGTTCAGCGTTTAGAGGTCCTGCAATGGACCTGGGTCAAATTTAGTAGGACCTCCTTCAATACTTCACGGTATTGGATGGCGGGGGTCCAAACTCTTTGATCCCCTCATAAGTTAACTACTATTAATACTATAACCCGGCTATTTAGGACTGTATCCCTGCTGACTCAGACTACTTAGCCGAGGGTAACGTCAACGCCAAAAGCGGGGCCTACCACAATACTGCATTAATAACTTAATTCATTATCTTCCAATAATCCACCCCTTTAGGATTGTATCCCTGCTGACTCAAACTACTGGGGTGAGGGTAACGTCACCTTCAAAAGAGGGGCCTACTACAATAACTAAGATAATCTCTTAATTATGTGCAAAAGTGCGGAAATAATCAAAGGTTATACTAGATACGAGTCGGAACCAAGTGATTCATCTTGTCTATCTGTTTTTTCTTTTATTTTTATTTTCAGCATTTTAGTTAGCTTTTAATTTTCTTAGTTTAAAACATTTTTCTAAACTTTTATTTTGGTTAGACGTTGAGGATAAACCGGTACTAAAAGCTCTTGTGTCCTTGGACGACCTCGGTATCTTACCAACACTATACTACACTCAACGATGGGTGCACTTGCCCATATGTGTGTTTAGTGTCAGTGAAATATCGTGTTTTATAAATTTAAAACTTGGCTTAAATAAGTGTTAAAAGGGGCTTAAAATATACACCTAAAATATACGACACTTACCGCACATCAAGTTTTTGGCGCCGTTGCCGGGGACACAAGGATTTTAAGAAAGTTAGGAATCAACGGCCTAATCAGTTTTCCTTTTTCTTTTTATTTTTTTAGGATTTTTCTTAGTTTTTCAGCTTCTGCAGAGCTCAGCACGGGCCGTGCCCGCTGAACACGCCCCCGTGCTCAATCATTGGAACTGGCAATCTTGTTTTACGTCAGACAGTAAGCTGAACACGGGGCCGTGCTCACCCAACACGCCCCCGTGCCCAAGATTCAGTTACTGAAAACAGAACCGTTAGATCCCGGCGGTTGGTAATTTCTGACATAAACATGAGTGATAGTAATTGTTTTTACTTTCGGCACTCTTATGGTACGTGGTGTCAATTATGTGGTGGCAAACATGAAGAAGTAAAATGCTACTTTCTAAATTATAAGCCCCACTACATGGACCCACCAACTTCTCACAACCTTAAGAGGGGCGAAAGTAAAAATAAGCACTATTTCTCCCTCGAATGCGCCCAACCAGATATTCTAGGGGAAATGCTCCTTGATGAGTTATTTCAACTAGAAAAGCTAGTTCAGAATTGGTTAGAAGAGCTTAGGAAGGATTTTATTGATCCACCCCAAGACGATAACCATGAAGAATTGTTGGAACCGCATTCCGACAACCTCGTTGCTCCCTAAAATACCTTCGTACCTAGCAAAGACTTGGACGATAGTCGTCCCTGTGTCGATTGTGCCGTGAAGGACTCTCCATCGACTTCGTTCGGTGCATACATAGACCTGAGCGATTCGGCATACACCTTCTTTAACAAGAGCCCGGGAAAGGGTTGGACTTGTCCACCTAGAATAAAAATAGGAATTACCCTCACCGACAACCTCTTGCGTTCTAGCCTTAGTC
>JARYGA010007118.1:0-10448 GCA_030545235.1 Helianthus tuberosus
CTGTTCCATTAGTGGTCATTCCTCCTGAGGATTGGCCATTTGATGATCTGTTTGACGATGATTTTGATCTGTTTGTTGATGGTCCTCCCGATGATGCTCATGGAGATGGAGAGCTCGATGAGGACGTTGCTGATGTTCCACTTCTGGGGATTCTCGTTATTGAGATTTCTTCTGATTCTAGCTTACACTCTGTCTCAGATTCCTTTGAGTCTGTGACATCTTCCGCCTTGCAGGGAGTTGGTTTGCGACGTTATGCCACTGATTCTGACGATGATACAGCCATGTCAGCTGCACCATCCCCTCCACATGACTTTGAGCCTGGTCTTGAGCTAGACTTTGTTCCTGACGATCAGCCTGATGCTGCACCCGCTGATCCTGAGCCTTTGCCTGATCATGACCCCATCCCATTTGGCTTACCTGACATAACACCCCTCATACCAGATCCAGTTCCTGCACCCGCTGACCCTCCTGTTATTGAGCCATTCATTCCTCCACTTGCACATGCACCCGATGATGTTGCTCCTTTTCACCCAATGGAGTCTGATGTACACCGTGTCGACCTGCCCATTGTTTTCTTGCAGGATATACCCGCACCCCATCCAGGGGAAGGCACTTCTAGCCAGCAGCCTAGCCATCATCCTCATGTTTCAGCAGCTTTTCCCCATACACCTCAGTCTGCTCCTTTTCCTCATTTTAATTCTTCACCACTTGATGAGCCACTCAGATGGTTCCCGCCGTACACCATGCCGATTTCTGACCCCTACCATCCCTCGCACTTTACTGGTTATACACGGGATGAGTTACTTCTATCATTGCAGCTCCAATATGAGATCATGAGCCGCAGGATTTTAGAGCTTGAGATGACATCGCGTCCTTTACCATGTCCGTGTCAGCCTGCTTTTGTTCCCCCTCATTCATCACCGTCCCCATTTTTGCATCCTCCTGCACCGCTGACTCCATTTCCTGAGTTTGACGCTCGATTTCTTACCGTCGAGCGGCAGATCAGTTATCTGTTGCGTCATGTTTATGATCTTGAGGAGGAGCTTGCGCATGTGCGTAGCTTGCTTTTCTTTCCTCCACCTCCTCCTCCGACACCATCAGCATAGCTGGCTTTTGGTTTTATGTAGGTAGCTTGCTTTTGATGAGAGCACCGCTATTGAGCTGAGCTAGTGAAGCCTTTGGAGATCACCCTTTTGATTGTATGACTCTTATAGACTGATAGACATTTTGGACAAGGGTAATGCGACCCTGTGTTCCCTTTTGATACGATACTTTTGTAAAACATGTAACAATATTGGTGGTCGATGATTAATGAAAGCTCAATCATAATGTTCTCATTAAACACATTGTTGAATTTCATGTTTGTGCTATGATCGTGATAAGATTTCGTGTTACGATGATTACTAATATACCTATGTATATACACTCCTAGGTCGTATTCATATAATAGATGCTTATGTGCTTGAATATTTAATAAGACCTGACCTATACAATCTTCTTTATAGAAGATGCCTCCTCGAAGGAACACTCAGTTGCCCACAACAGAGGCAGAGCCGCAAGAACAGATTTCACAGGCAATCGCACAACATGAGGCCCTACGCTCTGAACATAGCGGAGGTACCTCAGAAAATAACCCACCTCACGTTAATGTTTAAGTCACTTAAGACACATTACGATACGTTTGGACATTACATGTGCGTTTGCTAATGCTTTCTGTAAATGATGTTGCTTGTACAGGTGCTGTAGCTTTCGTAAGATGGGCTGAGAAAACAGATTCTGTGCTGCGAATGAGCAAGTGTGCGCCAGAGCTCCAGGTCACTTACATTTCTGGACTATTCCTAGACGGAGCTCTATCGTGGTGGAACCTTCAGGTTCAGACTCTAGGTGAGGCTGCAGCGTATGGTATGACTTGGGATGAGATGAAAGAGCTGATGCGCAAGTAGTACTGTTCAAGGGCAGAAATTCAGAAGTTGGAAACCGAGTTTTAGAATCTTAAAATGGATGGACCCAAGATTGCTGAGTATGTACAGAGATTCCATGACCTGTCTCGTGTTGTCCCCTACATGGTAGAACCGGAGTTCAAGTGAGTTGAACGTTTCATTTGGGGATTGGCACCCCAAATAATGAGTATGGTGACTACTTCGAAGCCGCCAACGATCACTGAAGCCATTGATTTGAGCGTGGCATTGACTGAAGAAGCAATTAGATTGAACAAGTTTTCAATCTCTGAGGGAAAGAAGAAGGAGACTCATGTCGAGTCGTGATGGGTGGTCCGTAGGACAACCCTTAAGTACCTTAAAAAGATTAAAATCCCATGCTTTACACGTTTAATTGTTTGAACTTGGTAACTACTAGTTGTTTGGACGTGCAGGTGTAAATGGAGCTTAAAAGGGAAGGAATTTGGAGCATCAATAAAAAATAAAATATTGGAATTGAAGAACTAAGAATATCACATGATAGAGGATGAAATTACGAGAACGTGGGCGAAAACGGCAAAGAAAACGGAGTTGAAACGAGAAAGTTATGAAGAAAACAAGAAAACGAAATCTGGTGCCGCCGTAACCTACGGCTCCTGGCCGTAAGTTACGGCCCTCACTGTGTTTTCTGGTCCACCGTAGCTCAGTTCTGGCCCACCGTAAGAGTTTTATTGACCGTAACCTACGGCGGAGGGCCGTCGGTTACGGCTCTGACCTGCGTAAAAGTTGTAACTGCCCCATTTATTGGCATTTTATGATGTCTTTTGAGTACCAATGATTCCCATTCGGTTACATACACTTTAGAGACGAATTTTGGGTGTTCTTGAGGGCTTGAAACAATTTCTAAACATCTTGTTAGTGATTCCCATGAATGGCTAAACTCTTTATGGTCATCTTTAGTTGAAGGTTTGTAGAGACAATTGTGCTTGATTTCATATTTCTAGAATGGTAAAGTGAATTTATGTTTTATTTATCATGGTGTGTTCTTATTTGCTTGTAAATTGTTGATGCTTATGATTATTCTATTTTGAAACCATACGTTCTTGGTGCCGTTGGCAATCGAGATATCATGGGTAGAACTAGGATCGGGTAAGGGTCAATTGGTCATCGGGTAACAACCTCACGTTCTAGGAATCTGAGTACTTAGTTCCCTTTTATCACAACAAGTAATTGCACATGAACTATGTCTATGTAGTTCTTTCTAGTGAATGATAGCACAAATGTTGAAGCAAACCAGAAACTAAAGATGGTCACTCGTCTCTAATTTGTTTACAACCAAAACACTTCCATTTTGCAATTAGAATAGTAGTCTTAGTTTTAAAAATCAACCAATCAAACCCACTCTTGAATTTATTTTATTTGCAATTAGATTAATTTAGTCAAGTTAGATATACACTTAGATAACATACATTCCACAAACTCCCTGTGTTCGATACCCACTTACCACTATCTATTTAGTAGTAATTGGATTAAATTTGATTGTGACCACGACATCACGTCAAATTTTGGCGCCGTTGCCGGGGATACATTGTCCCAATGTATGGTTTTGAGGGAAAGATCGCTCTTAACCAACATTGACTGAAGAAGCAATTAGATTGAACAAGTTTTCAATCTCTGAGGGAAAGAAGAAGGAGACTCATGTCGAGTCGTCAGGAGGGAACAAGAGGAAGTTCTCGAATTTTAAGAAGGGTACCCAAGGAAACAACAACAATGGTAACAAGAAAAGAGATGCTAACCCACCAGTCGAGGTCAGGAATGGTGCTGCAAGTTCTGAGAACAAAGGGAAAGGTTACATGGGCACCCTGCCCAAGTGTGACATTTGTTAGCCTCATCACACAGGGCAATGTAGGTATGGGAAATGCGAGAACTGTGGCAAGGTAGGGCATGCCAGGGAGGCATGCTGGTACGACACTGGACGAAGAAATGGAGGATCTGGTAGAAATGGTAATGGAAACCGTGGTGGAAATGGTAATGGAAATCAGACTAGGAACCGCAATCAAGGAGGAAATGGAAATTTCGGTGGAAAAGGAAATCGTGGTGGTTTTGGAAATCAAGCTGCTAACGGAAACCGTGGGGCAAACAACAACCAGGGCGGAAATGGAAGCAGAAATGGTCGCGACCAAGGTTGTTTTGGCTGTGGAGATGTTGGGCAATTCAAGCGGGATTGCCCGAAGAACAACCAAGCCCAAGGAAGAGTTTTCAACATTGGAGCTAGGGAAGCTCGTCAAGATCCGAACGTAGTCACTGGTACGTTCCCTATCAACCAACACTTTGTGTCTGTGCTATTTGATACTGGTGCCGACTATAGTTTCGAATCCCTAGAATTTAAGGATATACTTGGGTTAGTTTCCAGTAAGCTAGATATTCCGTACTCTATAGAACTAGCTAATGGGAAGCTAGTAGAGGCAAATGAAGTGATTAGAGGTTGTGTAATAGAACTTGGAGAGCATGAGTTTGCGCTCGATCTTCTACCAGTTGAGTTGGGAAGCTTTGACGTGGTAGTTGGAATGGATTGGTTGTCGAGTAACCAAGCCGAGATCGTATGTCATGAGAAGATTATTCGTATTCCGACAATGAATGGAGAGACGATTGTAGTTCACGGAGAAAAGCATGATACGCCCCTACGAGTTGTCAGCTGCTTGAAAGCACGAAGGATGTTGCGGAAAGGATGTGTTGCCTCTTTGGCTCATGTTGTTGATAAAGAAGCCGAAGAGCCGAAGCTGGAAGATATCCCTGTCGTAAGGGAATATCCTGAAGTCTTCCCCGAAGACTTGCTAGGATTGCCATCCCAACGACAAATCGAATTCCATATTGACTTGGTTCCAGGCGCCGCACCTGTAGCCAAGGCACCTTATCGACTTGCGTCTTCAGAGATGCAAGAGTTGTCGACGCAGCTTCAGGAGCTATTGGACAAGGGATTTATTAGACCAAGCTTCTCGCCTTGGGGAGCTCCAGTTCTATTTGTCAAGAAGAAGGACGGTAGTTTCCGTATGTGCATTGACTACCGAGAGCTAAACAAGTTGACCCTCAAGAATCGATATCCTTTGCCAAGGATTGATGATCTCTTCGATCAACTTCAGGGTTCAAGTTATTACTCTAAGATCGATCTTCGATCAGGTTATCACCAGTTGCGGATACAAGAAGAGAGCATACCGAAGACTGCCTTTGGAACTCGTTATGGACATTACGAGTTTCTAGTAATGCCGTTTGGTCTGACAAACGCGCCAACAGTATTTATGGATTTGATGAACCGAGTTTGCAAGCCATATCTCGATAAATTCGTGATTGTATTTATCGGCGATATTTTGATCTATTCACGGACGAAGGAAGAGCACGAGCAACACCTTAGAGCCATTTTAGAGCTGCTCAAAAAGGAGAAACTGTATGCTAAGTTCTCGAAGTGGGAGTTCTGGTTGCGTGAAGTACAATTCCTTGGTCATGTAGTGAACGAAGATGGAATCCATGCGTGTGACAACTGTCACTTTTCCGTACATTCCGTACACAAATTGAACATTAATCTGTGCATGATCTAGCTTACAAGACAAATGAAATTCTGATTACTGTTACATACATACAATGGCATTTCATGTTGCAAGACTTTTATCATTACTACATGCAACACAATATAGTTCTAATAACGCACAGAACAGAATTGGCACAATTATCAGACAAACTAAAAGCACTGACGGGAGTTCAGTACATAGACATACAGTGTTTTGAGGCCCAGTATGAGCCAGAGACTATGTACTACACTAGTATAGTGTGTAGGGAAGTAAGGACCACAAAAATGCTATTCTAGGTAATAGATAAAGTACCGGAAAGTGCCTAAAACCCACATAAAGTGCAAAATTCTGCATAAATCAGCAAAATTCAGCATTTTAACAAATTTATTACATGCAAAAATATGACTAAATGGTCCTGAATGCTTTCCTAAGTGTCGGGAATTAAAAGTGTCACAAATGAGTGCATAAAGAACACTAAACGGAATAGTTTGACACTTTAACGAACCGGTATCTAACCGAACAACCGGACATTACCCGAAACACCAAAATTATACTAGAAGCATTGTTTTAGTGTTTCTAAGCTAGTTATGATCCCCGAACGCCCAAACACACTATATAACATCTAATACACTTGAAGACTAAACACTATACTTAGAATCCTAACTAATCATCTAACTAACCATTAAACATCAACTAAATACCCCCCCCCCCCTAAGTGGACGGTCACTTACGTGGCCCCACCTCCAAAATCTTAAAAGATTTCTCTTGATCTTGCTTGGATTTGTGAAGATTTATTTAGATCATGTTGTGTACTTACAAGACATAATACACATTGGATAATAGAATTAGTTGGTTATAAGAGGAACTTGGTGGATCATTCTCACACACACTTCACCACAACTCACCTCCTCCTCCCTTCTCCCCTCCATTCGGCGGAGAACAAGCACCCACCACCCCACCATCATCATCTCACTTCCATTCAATCCATATACTCACAAAGGTGTAAGGAACCATATAAGAAGGTTTGGTGGTCTTGGATCTTGAAGGACCTCTCCCGATTGCTTTTATCCAACACATTTGTCATCTTCAACCTCTTGTGTTCTTCCCTAGTCTTGTGCTAGTAGTAAGGCCCTTATGATCTCTTGTTATTTCATATTTTGATGATTAAAAGACGATGAACATTGATAATCTTGATGAACACTAAGGAACATAAACATAAATCTCTAACATAAGCTTATAAACATATGAATACTTGTTGATTTGTGTTTATTTGCTTCTTGATGATTGATTATTTATGTTAGTGATGTTAGACATCATAAGAAACCTACTAGATTGTGATTAAACACATGATCTAGTAAGTTAAGGTGGTGATCTTGTGAGAAACCAAGATCATCATGCCTTATGTTTACATGAACTTGAATAATAAAAGTTGTTTTCATGTGATGATGATTTAAACAAAATACAAGTCTTGTGAGTGGATGATTTCTAAAATAGTTTTCCGAGGAAACCAAGCTAAATCACAAAGATTTACATGAACATTGTTTTAAAAGAACTAATCATGTTTCTAGTGTTGAAACAACTATAAGAATACATTGTTTACAAGAAAAATACAAAAGAATGATTTTTTGGAAAAATCATCTAGTAAAGTTGTAAACACCTAAATCTTTCAAGAATGAGATTTTTAAAGAAATAAACACACTTTAAAGGGTAACTAAACCCACTAAACACACTACCAAGTTACTACAAGTTTTTATGAAAGTTCAAGTTCATGATTATTATGTAGATAGCTTTGTTTTAGCACTTGGGAAGTGTAGACTAATTGTTGATTGTTTGTGATGTTTTTGAAAAGAAAATGATATGCTTTGATAGCATGGACACATCCATTTTTAGGGGAAATTATGGCAAAATTTTCTAAAAATAGAAACACTTAGAAATTTTTTTTCAAATCAATATTTACAAGTGTGTTTTAACTATGGTTTTCAACATAAACCTTGCCATAGATTTTGTTACAAAAATACAAGTATTGGAGGTTGGTTTTTATAAATAAAAATGGATAAATATGTATTTAGAATATATATTTACATTAAAGACACATTGTGTGTGATTATTTGTATACTTTGTGCATTAGTTATATTATTTTAGGATTTAAAATAATATGACTTAACAAAATACCAAGAATTTACAATCCAAAATTATTACCAAAAATCACAAGGAATAAATATATAAGTTACACACATAATATTGTGAAATCGAATGCAAGAACGTAACTTATGAAATATTCCGGAAAATGCCGTTATAAATATATTTTTGGTAAATATTATTTTGGATACGAAAGAAACGAAAATATGATTTTTGTAAGGAAAATTGGTTTTTAATAAACCAACCTTTGCCCCATTGGTAAATAATAATCCTACCTACAGAATTGGTAATTAATAATCCTACGTTTCAATATGTTGGTACTCAATGGACCTCCGTTAGTTGTTTTTAACTGAAGTTAGTTTTTAAGTTTTATTTATTACACAAACAGTCCCTTTAGTTATAATTTACAAGTTTTAAGTTTTATTTATTACACAAACAGTCCCTGTAGTTATAAAAAAATCATAAAAATAAAAAAAAATCTAAAAAATCTAAAAAATTCAAAAAAATCATAAAAATTCTAAAAAAATGAAAAAAATTCTAAAAAAAATCATAAAAAATCATAAAAATTCAAAAAAATAAAAAAACTCTAAAAAATCATAAAACTTCAAAAAAACATAAAAATCCTAAAAAAATAAAAAAAACTCTAAAAAATAAAAAAAAAAATTCAAAAAAAGCAAACGTTCGACGCGAACCGTTTCGACCCGTACCGTTTCGACGCGTACCGTTTCGACCCAAACCGTTTTCGACCCAGACCGTTTTCGACCCGGACCATTTCGAAAACGGTGGTGGTGGTGGCGGCGGTGTTGTGGTGGTGGTGGTGGCGGTGCTTGGTGGTGGTGGTGGTGGCGGTGCTGTGGTGGTGGTGGTGGCGGTGCGGTGGTGGTGGTGGTGGCGGTGCGGTGGTGGTGGTGGTGGTGGCGGTGCGGTGGTGGTGGTGGCGGTGGCGGTGCGGTGGTGGTGGTGGCGGCGGTGGCGGTGGCGGTGCGGTGGTGGTGGTGGTGGTGGTGGGGGTGCGGTGGTGGTGGTGGTGGTGGCGGTGCTGTGGTGGCGGTGCGGTGGTGGTGGTGGTGGCGGTGCGGTGGTGGTGGTGGCGGTGCGGTGGTGGTGGCGGTGCGGTGGTGGTGGTGGCGGTGGCGGTGCGGTGGTGGTGGTGGCGGTGGCGGTGCGGTGGTGGTGGTGGCGGTGGCGGTGCGGTGGTGGTGGTGGTGGTGGCGGTGCGGTGGTGGTGGTGGTGGTGGTGGCGGTGCGGTGGTGGTGGTGGTGGTGGTGGCGGTGCTGCGGTGGTGGTGGTGGTGGTGGTGGCGGTGCGGTGGTGGTGGTGGCGGTGGCGGTGCTGTGGTGGCGGTGCTGTGGTGGTGGTGGCTGTGCTGTGGTGGTGGTGGTGCAAACCTCAGGGACCATTTTGGCTATTAACTCATAGTTAAAACTAGTAAATTATAACTACAGGGACTGTTTGTGTAATAAATAAAACTTAAAAACTAACTTCAGTTAAAAAAAACTAACGAAGGTCCATTGAGTACCAACATATTGAAACGTAGGATTATTAATTACCAATTCTGTAGGTAGGATTATTATTTACCAATGGGGCAAAGGTTGGTTTATTAAAAACCAATTTTCCTTTTTGTAAATATTACAAAGTTATATCATACTTTGACAAGGGGAAAATATTATTTTTGGGAAGTTAAAATATATTTTCTTGGAATAGTTAGAAAATATACGATTTTTGGGAAAAATATATATTTTCTGGACAATACATTATTTTTGGACAAAATAAGTTAAATATATTTTCTAAAGTGAGACCTGAAAATATATTATTTTAGGATTACAAATACAAGAATACGAAGATACATGTATAAGATACCCCCATCCTTGGGAAGGAAATACGAAAATAAATACTTGAGAAGTATTGCTACAAAATACTGTCTAAACAATTATTCCAAAATTAAATATAATTTGAAGTTAAAATAATTACTATTTTAGCAAGAAATTATAACTTGGAATAATATTAGAGACATAAAAGAAACGTAACTAAAAAACGTTAACTCTAAGACAAGGCACGGCCCGTTCGTCTAATAGACCCTAGTACATTGTAGGGAGTCGTGTTTGCTGAGGAGATTTGGGTTACACATACTGAAGACGCAAAACTGTGAGTTCATGTCCCCCTTTTCTCTTAACTGTTTTTGGCTTTATAACTCTCGGGGGTGGAATACATGTTACGAATGCTTAAACGGTATGAAATGCCTATGAAATGAACTATTAGATCATGTGAGCATAGACTAAATTTGAAATGCCATTAACTCTTAATTAGGGACGAAGGTTAGATCTAACGGGTACGGCCGAACCCCACTCACGGTACTTGTGACCACTTGAGTGCTTCGGTGTCGCAGTCGAGGGAAATCGACATAGTTGAGGGAAATCGACAAGGGTATTTGCCTACTCATTTCGAGTGCTCCCTATGTCCTCACATGCTTTAATGTCCTTGTAAAACATTTATTTGGTATGTTCATACACGCTTTTCATACCTGTTTTCAAAGGAGTCTCTCAAAGGTTTACAAGTTTACCGGTACTCATACAAAACGCATGAACTCGCTCAACTTTTGTTGATGTTTTCCAAAATTACTTGTATTTCAGGTAACAAGTTGGAGCTTGGGCGCGGGTGTTGTTTCTAGAAGTAAATTTCAAGTTTAGATGTCATCCACTTTTGTTGGTTTGTATCTTAGTCGAAGGTTGTGTTGTTCGAAACTTAAATAGCTGGTATTTGTAATACATTTACTTAATGAATGGATGAACATCGTTTTGATCATATAGTTGTTTATTACGATTGAATGCA
>JARYGA010007119.1:0-24861 GCA_030545235.1 Helianthus tuberosus
GTGTATAACTGTAATTATGTGTTATGTGTTATTTGACTATTTGTTAGTTTTCAGTATGAGTGATCAAGGACCATCAGACGAGAATCGCCAGTTATCTGATTCACCTAGGAGTGAGGGTACATCATCACAGCCTGCCCTTTCAGGGTATTCTGCTGATCAGGAGGAAGGAGTGTTTGCTTTTAGAGCTCAATCTGAAGAACCATTTCCTAATAAGAAACGAGGATGGTTCAGTAAAGAAGCTTTTGCTCGTAGGAAGAGAATTCAAAAATTGCAACAGCAAAGGGCTTTAGCAGCTATTAAGCGAGAGACAGATGCCCATACTCAAGATATGCTAAATAGAAGCCTAGCTAATTTCTATATCCTAGCTACAACTGCTGCTGACCCAAGTCTGGAACAACTAGTAGCCCCACAACCACAAAACCCAGAACAACCCATGGAGATAGAAAATCAAGAAAACCAAGTGGAGATGCATGACTTTAACCCAGAAGAAATCCCTAGGGTACCTGCACCAAACCCCCTAGATCCGAATTACGACCCCTGGTGGGACGATAATAGGGACTTTGTGCAATGTTACCCTATCCAGGATTATCCACCCATACAGAACATAGAAGTCTACCCAGGTATGGACCCTTTAGATCCCTATTACCAAGATGATTATATTAGGGAAATATTAGAGGATCCTTACCAATTTCATGAACTGTTACCCCCATATCAGGAAAACGCACCCCAGATTCCAAACCCAATCCGAGACCTGCACCTCCAATGAGTGCAGAAAACGTTCAAGAACTTAGGACTTTTGGGGAGGAAATTTTGGAGAGCAGTGAGAGAATGCGTCAGGTAGGAGAGCGTCTCGTATGGAAATACGATGAGCGCAATATGGATTTTTGGATAAATCCATATCCGTGAATGTGTGAATGGAGGAAATGGTAGTAGTAATAATAATAATAATAAAAATAAAATATATGTGTGTACGGAGGCATATTACTATGATTCTATTTCTGTTGGTATTGTAATTTCATTTCAGTACTAGTATGTAATGGACGCATAAGTATATGAAAAGAGTATAGTAGCAATGATCTACGTTTTTTGCTAGATTGTGTGTCATGTGATTAACTATATTAGATATAAATTGTGATATTAATATGGGATAAATGTTTAAAATTCAGATGGCCGACGAAGGAAATCAAGAAAATCTGAATAACGATAACCAGAGTAACATTAACGTGGTTACTGAAAATCCGAGCATCAATAACAATGGAAATCAAGTGGATAATAGTGTTATCCAACATATAGTGGCACAGGGAATTATAGATGCAATGCCATTTATTCTTCAAACTGTTAAGGATGTTGATAATAAAAGTAAGCATAGCAGTAAGCGACCCGTTGAACCAGAAAACAGTGTGAACAATGGACCTATACTTCAATTGCCTATTCCCAAAAGAAGAAGAACCATGCCTTATGGTTGTTCTTATAAAGAATTTTGGTCTTGTAAACCAATGGAATTCTCGGGCAACGAAGGGGCCATTGCTACCTTACGCTGGATAGAAAAGACTGAGGCAGTCTTAAGAATAAGCAAGTGTGCTGAAGAAGATAAAATATTGTTTGCTTCTAATCTGTTTAAGAATGCAGCATTAGAATGGTGGAACACTATCCTCCAGACAAGAGGAAGTGATTAAACCTACAATATGGATTGGGAAGAATTTAAAAACAAAGTAGAAAGGAAATTCTGCCCACCCAATGAAAAAGAACAGATAGCAAACAAATTCCTAAACCTTAGGATGACTGGTGTGGATAGTAAGGGATACACTAAAATATTCTTTGAATATGCCAGAATAGTGCCAACTCTTGCTTCACCAGAACCAGTGTTAATCTCCCGTTATATTTGGGGATTAATTGGAGAAATTAGACACGTAGTCAAGGCAGCTAGACCTCAAACTATAGAAGAAGCTGTAGAACTAGCCAATACCTTGACTGATGAATTAATCCGTACTAGAGAAGAAGATCAGAGGAGGAACTTAACCCAAAGGCTTACTCAAGAATTTCGTTCTGGAAATTTCAATTGTAGGAATATGGGTTCTACCTCTGCACCATACTGCAAGGTCTGCAAGAAAAAGCATTTGGGAAAATGCTCCATTCTCTGCAATTATTGCAAGATGCCAGGACACAAGGAAGAAAATTGCAGGAAGAAATCCAGTAATGGATTGTGCTACAACTGTGGAGAAAAAGGTCATATCAGGCCAAACTGTCCTAAATTGACCCCAGCTGCAGACAACAAGAATACTAAAAATGCTAGAGCATTTGTTCTGACTGCAGAAGAAGCCCAGATGATCCCAGACGTTATAGCTAGTATGTTTTTAGTTAATGATATATTTGCTAAAGTATTATTTGACTCTGGTGCGAACCAAAGTTTTATTAATACTTCGTTCTGCAAAATTCTAAATCAGTCATTAACTAAACTACCACAAGAATGTCTAGTAGAAACAGCTAATGGAGAAACTGTTAGGATTTGTGAAATCTTGCAGGGAGCACGTGTAGAAATTTTGAATCAGAAATTTATAGCAAATCTATATCCCATGAATCTGGCAGGATTCGATGTTGTTTTGGGAATGGATTGGTTAATAGCCAATAAAGCCAATATTGTATGTGATCAAAAGTCAATTCAAGTAAATTCACCAAAAGGTAAAACAATCACAATTAAAGGAGATAAGCCTTCTAGGTCCACTAAGCTCATCTCTGTGATGAAAACTGCAAGTTGTATAAGAAAAGGTTCTATAGTGTATTTGATTTCTATAATCACTAACACTAAAGGAAAAGAACTAAAAGATATTCCAGTAGTGTCACAGTTTTCAGATATCTTTCCAGAAGAATTGCCAGGACTACCTCCAAACAGAGAAGTTGAGTTCAAAATTCACCTGCTACCAGGAACATCACCAATTGCCAAAGCACCTTACCGTTTGGCACCTGTAGAAATGCAAGAATTGAAGAAACAATTAGATGAATTATTAGAAAAAGGATTTATTCAGCCAAGTTCGTCGCCATGGGGAGCGCCGATACTGTTTGTTAAAAAGAAGGACGGATCAATGCGTATGGGCATTGATTACCGTGAATTAAACAAGGTTACGATTAAGAATCAGTACCCATTACCGAGAATCGATGATCTGTTTGATCAACTGCAAGGAGCTCGATTTTTCTCTAAAATCGATTTAAGGTCAGGATATCATCAATTAAAGGTACAGGAAGAGGACATTCCTAAAACCGCATTCAGAACAAGGTATGGCCATTATGAATTTACTGTCATGCCATTTGGTTTAACCAATGCCCCAGCTGCATTTATGGACATGATGAACCGAATATGTAAACCATATTTGGATAAATTCATAATTGTTTTCATAGATGATATTCTAATTTACTCTAAGAGTAAAGAGGATCATGCAAAACATTTGCACGCACTTTTAAGTCTGTTAAGAAAGGAAAAACTTTATGCTAAGTTTTCTAAGTGCGAATTTTGGTTAGAACAGGTGCAATTCCTTGGACACCTAGTCAATCATGAAGGAATTCATGTAGATCCAACAAAGATTGAAGCAATTACCAAACGGAAAACCCCTGAAACACCAACCGAGGTTAGAAGTTTCTTAGGATTGGTCGGTTATTATAGAAGATTTATTCAAGATTTCTCTAGAATAGCCATTCCCTTAACTAAGTTAACCTGTAAATCTGTTAAGTTTGAATAGGGATTAAAACAAGAAGAAGCCTTTAGAATTCTTAAGCAAAGATTGACCCATACACCCATATTAGTGTTACCAGAAGGAGCTGAAGACTTTGTAGTCTATTGTGATGCTTCTAGATTAGGTTATGGATGTGTATTGATGCAACGCCAAAAGGTTATAGCATATGCATCAAGACAACTTAAAAATCATGAAGAGAATTATTCAACCCATGATTTAGAGTTAGGAGCTATAATTTTTGCTCTTAAGATTTGGAGACATTACCTTTATGGTAGTAAGTTTACCATATTCACTGATCATAAAAGTTTAAGGTATATCTTCAAGCAAAAGGAGTTGAATATGAGACAAAGACGTTGGATGGAGATGCTTAGTGATTATGATTGTGATATCCAGTATCATGAAGGAAAAGCAAATGTAGTGGTAGATGCTTTATGTCGAAAGTATCATGAAAAGCCAAGAAGGGTACGTTCTCTTAAATTAAATCTACAAGTAGATTTAAATGAGAAAATAAGAGAAGCACAAGAATCAGTAATCAAGGATGATTCTGAAAAATTAAAAGGTATGTTAAAGGAATTAAAACAAGGAACAGATGGAATTTGGAGATTCCATGAAAAGAGATTGTGGATACCTAAATTAGGAAACCTACGTCATCGTATACTAGAAGAAGCCCATAAATCTAAGTATACAATGCATCCAGGAAGTGATAAAATGTACCAGGATTTAAGGAAAAATTTCTGGTGGATAGGAATGAAGAAAGACATAGCAGTCTATGTTTCTAAATGTTTAACTTGTTCACAAGTTAAAGCTGAACACCAGAAACCCTCAGGTTTGTTACAACAATTAGAAATACCAGTGTGGAAATGGGAATTGATAACAATGGATTTTGTTACTAAATTACCCAAAACCAAGAAACGAAATGACACAATCTGGGTGATTGTAGATAGACTAACTAAGTCAGCTCATTTCTTACCAATGAAGGAAACAACTAGTATGGAACAATTATCTAAATTGTATGTAAATGAAATTGTTTCTTTACATGGTATTCCTTTATCAATTGTTTCTGATAGGGATAGTCGATTTACCTCTCATTTTTTGTCAAGTTTCCAAAAGGTAATGGGAACCAAGATAAAATTGAGCACAGCTTATCATCCTCAAACGGATGGACAAAGCGAAAGGACAATCCAGACAATGGAGGACATGCTTAGAGCTTGTGTAATTGATTTCGGAGGTAATTGGGACGATCACTTACCTTTAATAGAATTTTCTTATAATAATAGTTACCACACAAGTATAAATGCTGCACCATTCGAAGCACTTTATGGAAGAAAGTGTCGAACCCCAGTCTGTTGGGCAGAAATTGGGGAAAAGCAACTATCTGGACCTGAGATAGTGCAAGAGACAACCGATAAGATTATTCAAGTCAAGGAACGACTGAAAGCAGCACGTGATTGACAAAAGAGTTATGCTAATAACCGACACAAGCCATTGGAATTTCAAATAGGAGATAAAGTATTGTTGAAAGTCTCACCTTGGAAAGGAGTAGTAAGATTCATCAAACAAGGGAAGTTAAGTCCCAGGTATGTTGGACCTTTTAAGATTATTAGAAGAATAGGACCTGTAGCCTATCAACTACAACTGCCAGAGGAAATGGCAGGTATACATGATGTATTTCATGTATCAAATCTCAAAAAATGTTTAGCTGATGAATCACTGATAGTACCTCTTAAGGATATAAAGGTAAATGAACAACTCAAATTTGTAGAAAGACCTCTACAGATTAAAGATAGGAAAGTCAAGAATCTCAAACACAAGAGACTAGTTCTAGTCAAAGTGAAGTGGGACTCCAAAAGAGGACCTGAGTACACCTGGGAGCTCGAATCAGAAATGCAAAGGAAATATCCGCATTTATTTCAATAGATCTCGAGGATGAGCTCTAAAATAAGGTGGGAAGGATGTAACAACACTCGGTAAAACCAACACTTTCAAATTTTTCGACACCCTATTATATCTTAAAATATTCTAATATGTCTTATATTACACCCCTTATGTGAAAACCGAGCCCGAAATAGATTATAACATATAAAATAAATTAAAAACAAGAAAAATGGAATTGAGGCGGGCCGCGTAAACCCACCACTATAGTTCACGCGGGCGGTATCAGGGTCTAAACCTGATACCGTTGAAACCTTTAGTTCAGGCGGGCCGTGTGAGAGTTCTAGACAGTTGACGCGGGCCACGAGAGATCGTGAAGCGCGGATGCATCCTGAGCTGACACGTGTCGACATCGTGTCGAGTCTACTTGGTGACCGGGCTAAGCTATTGTGTTGACCAGGGTTGACACGGGCCGCGTAACCCTGGCTTGTGTTTTACGCGGGCCGCGTGGAGACCAGAATCCAGCACTATAAATAGAATGCATCAGTTTTCGTTTTACGTCGCTCACATTTCAAGTCTAAATCACAATTTCTGTAGAAGGCATATTATAGTCGGGTATTATACCCCTAATTAGCGAAGTTCTGCTCCGTTGTAAGTATTATAAGCCCAGTTTCGTAATAGTTACGTTGCCCGATTGAGTTAGGGTTCCGTAACAACTGTCGTGGTTCTGCCCGACGTAGTTGTTGGAATGCCGTCTCGGGGATGGTATCATTAATAATTTCAAAGGGTTATGATACTAACCAATGTACATTTGTATAAATTATAGATTATATTCAGGAAACCCTTACAAGAAGCCTAAGATAGCAATGTGAGTTTATCCTCTTTTTGCTAAACTTTTTGGTAATGTTTTACCAAACCTTAAATATTTTACTATGAAATATAGCAGTGATTGAGTCTTTGTAGTTCTTCAATTACTGCCGGTATGTTGGGGTTTTGTATACAAAATGTACTACACTGTGAGTAGTAAGTCAAGGATGACAATACGTTACCATTGGACAATGAGTTAGCCAGTGGGTAATATGACCCACAAGTCAGGGTTGACAATACTAATGGAGTAATTGTGTAGACATAAACAATGTGATCGCTCTCAATACTGTTCACTGTGACTTTTTATTTAAACTTGATTAAACTGGGATTCACTCTGTTGGTGCATTCATCTGTCGTCTTCGTCTTATATCGAGTCTCGGGTTCGTTGCGGTTCGGAACAAGAATTATGTCATCATTCTTGATGATGACATCACACAAGTGACATCATTCTTGCATCATCATTACAACATTCAAGACAAAACAGAAATGGATACACGAAATTGAATATTCATATAAGACAAAATAGAATGTTAGGTTCACTTGAAAATCAGGAAGGTTCGCTTGAAGTTAATTGCATGTTTCGCTTGAAAGTGAAATTAGGAGGTTCGCTTGAAAGTCAAAGTAGGTGTTTCGCTTGAACTTGCATGTATGTTTCAAGCGAAACCAGGAACACTATAAATAGGTGTCATGTCTATTCATTTGTAACGATTTTCAGAATTGATACCGAGGTGCTGCCGGTATTCCTTGTGATTGTAATTGCTATTATTTCAATACACAAGACGTTTAAAGTGATATTCAAGCTGTTTTTACATCCGTTTCTTAGTTTCCGCCTCTGAAACGGACTAGAGCTCTTCCGAATGACTCATTCAGGTCGTGATTCGATCTTACAAGTGGTATCAGAGCTTAGGACGATGAGTTCTTGCCATATTCAGCTTGAAAATCTGTTTTCTACACCTTCTTTCACAAAATTAAAAAATTTTTATGGTTAAAATCAGCTTAAGTTCACACATATTATGCGCAATCATGTATTAACAAATCCTGGAAAGTTTCGGCTTAAAATTCGAACTAAAAAACGGTAAAATTGTCTTTCGAAGTGGTTCCGCTTGAACGAGTGTTTTGTAAGTTTGCTTGAAATCTGAGGTTTCGCTTCAAAATGGTCTGAGTTCGCTTGAAACTGGTCTGAGTTTCGCTTGAAACTGGTCTGAGTTCACTTGAAATCTGAGGTTTCGCTTCAAAATTTTTCTGAGTCCGCTTGAATCTGGCCTCTCGCTTGAAGTACGTGTTGAGTCCGTTTGCCTCTCGCTTTAAACGACCGCTTGAAAGGGGCATCGAGTTGTGTGAAACAAAAAACGAGGTTGTCAGTTTTTGCATGTGAAAGAGATTATCAGTTCATGAAAGAATTATGTGTGAATGTGAATATATCGGTTTATGTGTGCATGTGAATATATCGGTTTATGGGTAGATGTGATTCTCGTAAATTGTCCTCAAGTTTTGTCGGCCATATCAGTTTGCATGTGATAAATCTACATGTTCTGATATAAGTATTGTCGGCTTAGTGGTATATCGGCAGATTGCTTGTGATGATATCATATTGCATGTGATCAGATTTAAAGTGTGGCCCAATCATATTCATTTAAAAATTGAAGTTTGTCTGATATTACATGTGAAAGTTTAGTGGCCCAATCAAATATTAAAGTCAAAGGTAAATGTCAGTTGGTCACATGAATATCTCGATTCAAGTTTGGCATGTGATTAAAGATTCATCGGCTCAACCAATTTTAATAGTTTAATATTTTCGGCTCATTGAGATTGATTTGTGACTATTATTTGTCGACCATATATCCCAATACATTTACATGTGAAATGAAAGACTTGTTAGCCGTTTGAAAAAGGAGTGTCAGTCGCATGTGATTTGAATTGTGAGCATTTAAGAATTTTGTCGTGTAGTGTGACTCGTTTGAAAAACCAACTCACACGGATTGATCAGTCAAAGGTACAAGTCTCACGGTTTGATCATACAAAGGTCCAGTTTGTTTGAACCTTGTTAGATTGTTTGGAGTAAGGTCAGGTCGTTTGAATTTAATCAGAGTCATAGCAGTCCGCACAATGTGTCAATCTTCAGTCCGCACAGAATATTCATCAGTTCGACTCCAAGTTGTAAAATTCTGATTCAGCTCCAAATTACTTTGTGATTCCGCTTCAAACAGAGATCTTGCTTGAAAGTATATTCTTGTGATTTCGCTTGAAAGAGATGACTATTGCTAATGCCTATGATGAGTATTGGGCTGCAAAATACAGAAAAGTCAGGGAAGCAGAAGAAGAAAAATGGAGAAAAATTGAAGAAGAAGAAGAAAGGTTAAAAGCTGAAGCTGAAGCCAAGAAAAAGAAAAGAGCTGAGTTTTTCCAAACAAAAAGAATAGTCAAAGATGTTCCGGAATTTGAAATCAAAGTTGATACTGAAGCAGTCAAAGTTCCAGAAAAGTGTATGAATTGTGATTCTTTGACCATGCAAAACAACGAGCTGCTACACAACATAAAAAGATTGAAAGAATCTTATGATACTTTGAACAGAGAGATTAACAAGTACACTGATTCAAACAGTGAACAAGCCGTTGCATTGAATACACTCAAAGGAGCTTACATGAGACAGCTTGATGACGTCAACTATTACACAGAGAAGTGTGCTGAGCTGGAATTGAAACTGGCAACACAAAAGATTGAAACTGAAAGAGTCAACAATTTATTGAAAAGTTACTCATGTTCTACTTTTGTTGTTGACAGGATTTACCCGATCGTTGAAAGAATGAAGACGTTTGAGAAAGAGAAGACTTCGGAAGAAAAGAAGTCCGAGACAAAAGAAGATGATGAAGTGAAAATTTCTGGTGAGAAACCAAGTGTTGTCTACAATAAATGTCCACCCCCGGTCGAAAATGGATATTTGTCTCGAAATCCAAATTCTGAAAGAGTCAAAAAGGCAATTAACTTACAGTGGGAGTCTGTGTCGTCAGATAACTTACCAGAAAATATTGATATCACGTTCACATCATCTGATACTGATCATGAGTCCGAGTTGATAAAAAGTGTGGTCGATCAGGTGTTAGACAAAGATGACATAGAGGAGTCAAAACCGGAGTCCAAATACGAGTCAAAGTCTGAGTTTGACAAGTCAAAGTCAACAATCAAAAAGGACAAACGGGTTTATGATAAGGAATTTTTGTTATCAAAATCTAATTTGAATGACGAACCAGTCAAAGTAGCATATACTTTGAAAGATTCTGGCAAATTATATTCTGATGAGACTTTTCCAATAAGAGGTGTTAAAACTGAAATGATTAAAAAGGTTTTCAAACTAACAGAAATCAACATTTCTGAAATAAAAGATATTAATGTTTCTGAAAATCCAAGACCTTACACCTCAAGAGTGCAACAAAGATTAAACAAGAAAAAGGGTTACAGTGCTAGTTCTAGTATTCATAAAAAACCAAACCATAACTGTAATTTCAAAAAGAAAGGATTAGGATTTAATCAACCGAAAAATCATAAAAATGAAAAAGTTTATAAATAAAAAACTGTGTTTGTTTCAGGAAACTCTTTAGAAGCTGAGAAAGAGCAAGCATTCAGAAAGCAGACAAACAAAGAATTCCTTGCCAAAAAGCAAGAAGAAGTGAAGAAGAGTATTGCTCAGAAGACTACAGAGACGATAACCTGTTTTCAGTGCAAAACTGCTGGTCATATTGCTAGAAATTGTCCGAAAACATTCAAACCAAAACAGGAAGTCTCTGGTAAATTGAAAGAAAAAGTTGTTGAGAAAACTGAACTTACAACCAGAAAATTTACAGGCTTTGAAAATTCGACCTTTGAGATTG
The DNA here is from genome assembly GCA_030545235.1 of Helianthus tuberosus. Lineage (NCBI taxonomy): Eukaryota > Viridiplantae > Streptophyta > Magnoliopsida > Asterales > Asteraceae > Helianthus > Helianthus tuberosus. Next base: position 10,331 of record JARYGA010007119.1, read on the forward strand.
GTGAATATTCAAAAAATGTGGTAAAAAGAAAAGAAAATCTGAAAAATCAAAAATGGGTTGTTAAGGGTTCAGGGAACAGTTCTGGTGATGAATCTGATTCCACAAAATCAGAGGAGCCAAAAGTTGTTAAAGAAAAGGTTGAAAAATCAGTTCCGAATGTGGATGATGTGAATTTTCCACATCTTCGGGCTGAAAATTTTAAAAAGAAAGTTGGGAAAGTTGAAATTTCAAATCAATTTTATTCTGACAAGAAGAAATTTGATGTTGATAAGGCTTTCAACAGAAATGTGAAACACATTTTTGGAAAAATGGTTGATGGTAAGGTCAAAAGAGTTAAAGAATTCTATGCTTCCAAAATGAATGTTCACAAGTCTGTTGAAAGTAAAGATGAAGAAGAGGTTGTTACACCCAAGGAAGGTCAGGCTTGGGTGGATATATTTTTCAAAAAGTAAAAACCTGACTTGCCGGAGCTCCCAAGTTGGTAATCGTGGAGCATCAATCGGCATCATTCATTGTTTATGAAAATTATATTTTTTAAGTGGGAATTGCCGGAACTCCCAGGTTGGTAAGTGTGGAGTATGAATCGGCACTTTGAGAATTCAACCAACAGATGATGATTGGTTGAAAATGTTTGATTTTTTTTATCTTACAAGTGGTTAATCAAGGTCATTAAGTTGAACTTGATTTAACTATCATTTAAAAGTGTTGGTAAACAATGTGATGAGTTTTCCCCGAATCTACAAATGTTAAAATCAACAAAACTAATTTTCCGGAAAAACCATTTTGATTAAAACAAACTTAAGTGTTCTGAGATCATAATGGGAAAATAGTTTGTTGTGAGGGGGAGTTCTGATTGTTTATGCCAAGTGGATGGAGAATTGAGTTAATTCGATATCAGTTGTCATGTTCTTGTACAGTTTGTTTTCAATATTATCTTTAGATGTATTTGTATTTTAGGGGGAGTATATTTTTCAGAAAATCCAAAAACATTAGAAAATTTGAAAAAGCCAAAAACATGATAAAATGAAAAATGAGTTTTTGTTGCATAAAAGAGGAAATGATAGTACATCAGTGGACTGTCACAACACGCTAAAGAAATGGAAAGTTAAAATGTGATAAACAGTCTCACTAAAGATGTGACGGTAGGCTCAGCTAGACTAGTAGATTTGCGATAACGATACAAACTTAAATGAAAAGGCCTAGTTCTAGTGGGAAACATGGTCAAAAGCATAGTACTTAATTTTTATCCTTCTTGACTGTGTGCCTACTCAGTAATCGCTGATTATCGAAAGACATAAAACTGGTTAAGTTTGTGAACTTTCACAACTTTGCTGAAAAGTCACTGTGATTGTGCATTTCATTTTGCAAAGATTTAAACTTGTTTTATTTCTTTATTTTGTTTAAGCATCGGACATCCTCTGCGTATACGTGAGTATCGACCTGGATGTTGTTGCCTAAACGTTCTGCTTTATTTTCTTTGGTGTTTCGTTTAAGCTTTGGACCTCCTCTGCGTATACGGAAGTATCGACCTGGTGGTTAAAGCCTAAACAACTTCAACTTGTTTTATTTTTTCTTATTTTGTTTAAAACATTGGACTTTCTCTGCGTATACGGAAGTATCGACCTGATTGTTAATGTTTAAACATTCTGCTTTGTTTTTGCACAAATCACAGTTGATAAAAGTTTAAAGGCTTTGCTTGAGATAGTGTATTACATGATGAGGGGATATGCTGAGATCATGGGGTCCATAAGAACTTAGTGCAAAATTTAATATACCTTAATGTATCGATAAGCATTTCGAAAGTTTTTAAATTGAGTTTAAGTGGAAAACAATATCGTCAATCAATGTGAATCATTTAGAGCTTAAAATGTTTAAAGCTTAACGGTGTTGGTGATTGATCTCATAAACTGATATGATCCTCTTGCACGAAATCACAAAAATATTGTTTGTAAATATTTCATTTACTGCATTTTTGTTTCATTCTACTGCATTTCTGTTTCATTAAAAAAAATCCAAAAAGATTTTAGTGTGTTTTAGCATAAATTTTGAAAAATCCAAAAAGATTTTCGACAACTGTTGTTGGAAGGCTGACGTTCAAAATTCCGAGTGCTAAACTTGATGAACAAATGGTTTGGGTGAAAGTGTTTGAGGATTGTTGAAATGAAATGAGAAAAGGTTTTGCAATATAAACATTATTCCTGCAAGTGGTAAATTAGATTTGAAAATCTTATCCACAAATGGTTATCAGAAAATTTATTTTTGGTTGAGTTTATGCAGGGTGGCCAGGTTTCGATCCAAAGCAGGATGAAAGCCAGGTTATAATCTTGTGAATTCCAGACTACGATCCCAGCCTAGTGAAAGGGGGAGTCTGAAGACATCGAGAGGGAGTCTGAAGATAGTAGAGCCAGATTCAGATCCTGAAGATTACAAGAAAGAGTAAGAGATTGATTGAGGATGCTTACAATGGAGAATTTTGAAGAAAGTGAACAGACTGATAAAGACTGAAGATGCGAAGACTCGACACTTAAGACTCGTCAACATCTGAGGGGGAGTCTGTTGGTGCATTCATCTGTCGTCTTCGTCTTATATCGAGACTCGGGTTCGTTGCGGTTCGGAACAAGAATTATGTCATCATTCTTGATGATGACATCACACAAGTGACATCATTCTTGTATCATCATTACAACATTCAAGACAAAACAGAAATGGATACACGAAATTGAATATTCATATAAGACAAAACAGAATGTTAGGTTCACTTGAAAATCAGGAAGGTTCGCTTGAAGTTAATTGCATGTTTCGCTTGAAAGTGAAATTAGGAGGTTCGCTTGAAAGTCAAAGTAGGTGTTTCGCTTGAACTTGCATGTAAGTTTCAAGCGAAACCAGGAACACTATAAATAGGTGTCATGTCTATTCATTTGTAATGATTTTCAGAATTGATACCGAGGTGCTGCCGGTATTCCTTGTGATTGTAATTGCTATTATTTCAATACACAAGACGTTTAAAGTGATATTCAAGCTGTTTTTACATCCGTTTCTTAGTTTCCGCCTCTGAAATGGACTAGAGCTCTTCCGAACGACTCATTCAGGTCGTGATTCGATCTTACACACTCACCAGTATTTCCGACTGACAAATGTTTTTAAAACACGTTTCAGGTAACCCAATGTGACAGCCAATTAATAAAAAGCCAGCTGGAGAGCACTGAAGGCTTGGGGATAATGTGGCTATAAAAGTTACCAAATAAACGGTGTTTTAAATTTAAATAAAATAGGGCTCATCCCTATAAATGTATTGTAATAAGAAACTTGGGTTTTACCCATGTGATTATTAATATTAAATGAGGTGGTTTTACTCTGATAAACATTTCCTAACTACGATCCTAGTGTAAATTCCGCTGCAAGATTAAATAAACCTGATACCACCAAAACTCTGTGATCACGTCCGCCCGTTCCCGGGGATCAGGGATCGGGGGTTGCGACAGTGACTAATCACACGAACACAACAGTTAACCTCCTCGCTACGATCTGGATCACCGCCATCCGTAAGAATTGACCCGGGGGAACTGTTTGGAACAGCTTCACGCGTCCATCGTCTCAATATATATTGTTTCGGAAACTCCCTTACATCAAGAATCCTTAACACACAAAAAATATGACTGCATAACAATCCAAAATGTTCAAACCTGTTGCAATTACATTTAACAGTAACATCTTCCTCACGTATCATAACCTGTAACATTGAATATCCATAAAACACAGTGCATAAATCATATGGATACTTAAAAAAGGCAAAATAATGTATAAATAACATAAAACACAATATCACCTCAAAGAACGCAGAACATGGCTGATCGAGATCCTTAATAAAAAACTTAATGAAGTCACCGATATGATCTAATCTGACACTAGTACAACGATGAATAGCATGTTGAATCTCAAGTTGAACGTCAAAAAATATAGTTCTGGTATATATCTGAACTGCTTGCTTCTCGATAACAAAATCACTCCACGGCGCAAGGTTGGTGTATCAAGTGTCATGATCGTTTTTTCGATGCTCGTGTCTTTGTGCTTCGATAGCTGTGTCGAAGTGGCTAAGAAATTCAACCAAAGTGCACTTTGGATTGCTAGTCTTGCCAAAAAAGTGATTCTCACTTTTGGATCTAGATGACGTCCGCATAAGTCCAGACATTTGTAAGCTGGAATCCATGATTCACGGATCTCGTATATATACGTCAGCCATTCATGGTCGGTTAATCCGAAATTATTTAAGATAGTTGCCCATTCAGTCTCAAACGCTTCGGGCAATAAAGAATCAGTCCAAACAACCGCAGACAATCTTTTCCTGAAATCGGTATTTGAACATAGGGCAGCCCCGACCTAAGCAACATTTTAGCGTGTATGTTAAAAAAATTAAAAGACAGTCTAAAGACACATCTAAAAAACCACTGTCATAAAAAAACAGACCTTTGTAGTGAGTTTATCCATGATGTGCCACATACATAACTGATGCCTCGACTTAGGCCAAACATCCACTATAGCCCTTTTCATCGCAGGGTCTTGGTCACTAACGATTACGGGAGGCGCGTACCCATATGCGTCCTTGATCACCTTAACTAACCAGCTATACGTCTCTGCCGTTTCAGAACCAAGAATTGCAGCACCAAGTGTGACGTTCCTATTGTGATTATTAATCCCAATGAAAGGGACAGACATCATGTTATACCTACAAACAAAAAATCAGCGAATGACAAAATATCATAATGTATTTATAACACAGCAGGGCTAAAGCACAATGCATATAGAAAAAAATTAATCTCGTTGTTACTTGTTCCTCTTATAGGTAGCATCAAATGATATAACGTCTCCAAACATATAAAAAATCCTCTTCATATCCTCATCTGCCCAAAAAATGCACTTCAACACACCTTCGTCCGTCGTTTGATATGCGCAAGAAAATTTCGGTAAAAACTCTTTTTTCTTCATTAGTCGCTTGACAAACATTTCAGTATCAAACTCTTCGATGAATAGATTTAATTCTTTTTTGAAATTTTTGAAATCAACTTTGGTCGCACCGACTTTGTCGAACCCGCCATACACTTCCTTCATAATATTAAATGCTCGAACAGGACCAATGTTAAGATTTGACATCTTATTTATCATCTCTTCGTGCGCACTATTAACACCGCTGTTTTCCTTAAGAAGATGTAAATCTTCTTAGTGAAAAATCATGGTTGTGTGCCTCTGTGAAATGATATAGCTCATACTTCTTGGCATCGTTCAACTTTATTCTGATCATCGCTTGGCATCCAGTCCTTTTGGATGGCACCCTATGTACCCATCTATCAGAAGGTTGTTCGACTAAAGTATCGACCGGTCGAAACTCTTTGTGACCCTCTTTTGAACAACAAAAAATACTTATTTATTACAATACCACGATTTTCATGTTGTGTGCCCTTCTTAACTGTCCAACCTCTAGCTTATGCATAAGCTTTGTAAAAGTTATACGCAGCCTCAACTGTGTCAAATAACATGCCCTCTACTGGAGTCAACGAAGATGGTGAATCTGGAATATATCTCTTTGTTCCAGAGTTAGGAGAAACTTGTTCCACGCCACGTAATTGGTAATTGGGAGCATCTACAAAAGATGAGGAAAAATGCATACACATCATTAACATACACTAAAAGGGTTTACCACACACAAAAAAGAAACCTACACAAATTTGAATATTAAAACACATTTGAGGTAACAAGATAGAAAAACCAAAACTGTTTTAAACACATGAATAAAACACAAAGACAAAACTGATTTCGAAACACTAAAACACACTGACCTTACATAAATGTGGTTTTATATAAATAACAACATAACACAAACTACCATAAAAAGCCTAGTAGATTTTTAAACACTTAACACACAACTGATATAATGAGCATAAAACACATTATAAAACACAATGTAATGAAAACAAAACAAAAACCAACAAAAACAAATTCTCACATGTAAAAAATAAAACAAGTCATAGTAAAAAACATACTGAGCATGCTATCTACTAATGAACTTATAAAACACATCATAACACAAAATTCTAAACTACGTGCTAGTTTACTGATAGCTAGTCAACCTTGAATAAAAAACATCATAATGGAAGTTAAGACACACCATCCAATATCAACAAAAAAAAATTGATCTGTATATTGCAAACCATCATTCACATTTTGGGATCTATAAAAACATTGACTTCAACCTCTCTAACTGTTAAAACACATTACCAAGAAAGATGCTGATGGTTTTCCAGAAAAAGGTTAATAAACAACACACAAAACTACAATATGGAAGTTAAAACACACCATCCAATATCTAAAAAATTAGTGATCTGCATATTACAAACCATCAGTCACATTATGTGATCAATAAACACATTGACTTCAACCTCTCTGACTGTTAAAACACATCACCAAGAACATGCTGATGGTTTTCCAGATAAATGTTAATAATATACACACAAAACTACAATAGTAAGCAAAAAAATAACTGTAATTACCATCTCCACAATCAACAAGTGTATTTGAAGCAATGATTTTTCTCTCCGAAAAAAAATATTGAATACGGATGAAGCTTGTGAACAAGTAAATGATCGAACGATTGATATTTACGTATGATTTGAATTCGAAAACAACCAAAATTCTGAAAATCATGGACACAATCAGTTACATTCAAGTACATGCAATCTTAGTTAATGAAGATAAATTCCAAATATAAAATTAGAATATGAAAGTACATAATTGCCCTTCTAGTTAAAATCATTCAATGCCACATGTCCAATTCTTATTGCTTCCTAGACTTTCTAGGAAAAATCTACTTTCTTCCTAAACAACATGGTGTTTTAAAACCTACATTCCAGTAGATGTTCTTCACATGTTCATCGTATAGTATTTGACACCTGCATTCTAGTATGTGTTTAAAACACCACGCTTTGAATCACAATACAATTAAAACACTACGGTATGAACATAGACAAAAAATCATGGACTAAACATCTGATCGAAACATATTTTTTCTCTATATAAGTATAGCAGTATGGTACTCATATTAAAGATAAAAAACGCTCGTTATTATGGTGTAATTTTTTTTTAAAAGTTACATATATAAAGTTACTGACGTTTAAAGACGTGGGAAAGTTGCATGTGCATTAATGTTAGTTTCTTAATTTAAAATGTTAAATTTACATGTATACCCTTAATCTAGAAAATTAATATGTTTAATAGTAAACATTATTTACAATTTTGCCATTATGATCTCAACCATTAGATCTTTTGATCTAATGGTGTAGATTTTTTCTTACATTTCTCACAAAAAAAAAACCCTTTTTACAGGAACCACCCTTTATTGCGAGAACCGCGAGAACCAATGTGAACACAATCAAAAATACCTAAATGTAGCTAAAACCCTCCAAAAATATTTCTTTTTTTTACTATTTTTATAAAAAATCGCTATATTTTGTTACCAAATTTTTTTTTAAATATATATTTTTTTGCTACTAAAAGTAGTGATTTTAATGTAAAAATATTAAAAAAAAATTTGTGTTTTTTTTTTTTTTAGGTTTTTTGGGGGTTTAGTTTTTAGCATTTTAGCTTGGGTGGGGGGGGGGGGTTAGGTTTTTTTTTTTTAGGGGGGGGGGTTGGGGGGTTAGGTTTTTTTGGTGTGTTCACATTGGTTTTCATGGTTCTCACAATAAAGGTGGTTCTCAAATGAACCTTACCATATATATATATATATATATATATATATATGAGTGTGAGTTGGCTACTAAGCCTAAGTTTCCTACAAAGTGTAGGAAGCAAAAACGAGGTGACATGTGGCAAGGAGGGTTTTAACTAAAAGGGCACTTGTGTAATTTAACATTTATTTTATTTTTGAAATTTATCTCTCATGAACTAACAGTTCAGGAGATTATGGAAACTGAATTTCTCCATGATTTTCTGAATAATGGTTACGAATTACATACACACGTAAATATTAATCAACTGCAGATTTGTATTTCCCAATCTTCATCAACAATCTATCGCAAATCATTTTCTACGTGAGAAAAAGTGATGACTTCAAACGCAATTGTTGATTGTGGAGATGGTAAATACACTTATTTCTCTGTTTACTATTATCAGTTTTGTGTATCGTTTCTTAATTTTTTGCTGGAAATCACCAATATGTTCTTGATGTTGTGTTTTAACAGTTAGAATGTTAAAATCAATGTTTTATGGATCCCATCGTATAAATGATGTTTGTAAAGTGTAGCTTAGTATTTTTTTAGATGCTGGTTGGTTGTGTTACAACTTTTCATTTTGTGTTTTAGTTCAACGTTTACTAGTTATCATGTTTTAGCATGTAGGTGTTACAATTTTGTGTTTGGGGTGTGTTTTACAAAGCCCATAATAGTTATCATGATCAGTATGATCAGTTATCATGATCAGTATGGGTATAATAACTGAATATAGGTATCATGTGTGTTTTAGTATTTTTTTTTTTTTTTTGCATGTTGAACTATGTGTTTTTTGTTGTGTTTTATTACGTTGTGTTTTAACCTCATTGTTTTAAGATAATACAATGTGTTTGTAATGTTGGTGAACATGGTTGTGTTTTAATTTTGCATGAAATCAGTTGTGTTTAAGTGTTTAAAAATCACCTTTGTGTTTTATGTCAATTCATGTTTTAATTTTTTTAGATCAAAGCTCATTGTTTTAAGATAATACAATGCGTTGTAATTTTGGGGCACATGTTTGTGTTTTATTTTCTTTTTTGAATGAGATCAGAGTGTTTAAGTGTTTAAAAAACAGCTTTGTATTTTGTGTTTTATGTTAGTTCAAAAAACAGCTTTATAATTGTTTTCTTTTAGATCTAATGTGTTTTAAGCTTCACTATTTTTTTTGTAGATTAGTTTTTTGTGTGTGGTATACCTTTAGTCTACGTTAATGATGTGTATGTATTTTTTGTCGTGTTTGTAGATGTTCCCAATTACCAACCACGGGGCGTGGAACAAGTTTCTCCCAATTCAGGAACAAAGACATATATTTCAACTTTATCATCTTCGCTGACTCCAGCAGAGGACATGTTATTTGACACAGTTGACATTACGTATAACTTTTACAAAGCATATGTAAATGCTGGAGGTTGGACAGTTAGGAAGGGCACACAGCATGAAAACCGTGGCATTATAATAAATAAGTATTTTGTGTAGGAGGGCCATAAAGTGTTCGACCGGTGGATACTTTAGCCGAAGAGCCTTCTGACAGGTGGGTACGTAGGGTACCATCCAAAAGGACTGGATGCCAAGCGATGATCAGAATAAAGCTGAATGATGCTAAGAAGTATGAGCTATATCATTTCACAGAGGCGCACAACCATGATTTTGTGCATGAAGAAGATTTACACTTTCTCAAGGAAAACCGAGGGGTTAATAGTGCGCACAAAGATATGATAAATAAGATGTCAAATCTTAACATTGGTCCTGATCGAGCATTTAATATTATGAAGGAGGTGTGAGGTGGGTTCAATAAAGTCGGTGCGACCAAAGTTGATTTCAAAATTTTTGAAAAAGAATTAAATTTGTTCACCCTAGAGTTTGATGCTGAAATGTTTGTTAAGCGGCAAATCAGGAGAAAAGAGTTTTTACCAAACTTTTCTTACGAATATCAAATGACGGACGAAGGTGTGTTGAAGTGTATTTTATGGGCTGACGAGGACATGAAGAGGAATTTTTATATGTTTGGAGACGTATCCTTTGATGCTACGTACAAGCGGAATAAGTAACGACGAGGTTCATACTTCTATATGCATTATGGTTTATCACTTCAGTGTTATAAATCTATTTCAATCTTTGTGCTATGTTTTTTATTTGTACCATGCTTTTTTTGTAGGTATAACATGATGTTTGTCCCTTTCACTGGGATTGATAATCACAATAGGAACATCACACTTGGTGCTACCAATTTGGTTCTGAAACAGCGGAGACGTATAGTTGGTTACTTAAGGTGTTTAAGGACGCATATGAGTCGAGGCATTGGTTATGTATGTGGCACATAATTGATAAACTTACTACAAAGGTGTGTTTTTATGTGAGTTTTTTTAGATGTGTTTTTTTTTTTGTGTTATTTAATGTTTTTACCCTACATGGAATTTGTTGCTCAGGTCGGGGCTACCCTATGTTCAAATACTGATTTCAGAAAAAGATTGTCTGCAGTTGTTTGAACTGATTCTTTATTGCCTGAAGCGTTTGAGACTGAATGGGCATCTATCTTAAATGATTCTAGCATAACTGACCATGAATGATTGACATATATATTCGGGCTTCGCGAATCATGGATTCCAGCTTATTATCGTGAAGAAGAAATGTCTGGACTTATGCGGACCTCATCTAGATCCGAAAGCGAGAATCACTTCTTTGGCAAGATTAGCAATCCAAAGTGCACTTTGGTTGAATTTCTTAGCCACTTCGATACAACTATCGAAGCCCAAAGACACGAGCATCGAAAAAACGATCATGACACTCGGTATACCAAGCCTGGCCTGTGGAGTGATTTTGTTGTTGAGAGGCAAGCATTTTTTGATGTTCAACTTGAGATTCAACATGCAATTCATCGTTGTACTAGCATCAGATTAGATCATATCGGTGATTTCATAAAGTTTTTTTTATCAAGGATCTCGATCAGCCATGCTCTGCGTTCTTCGAGGTGATATTGTGTTTTTTGTTTTTTTTTATATATTTTTACATTCTTTTTCAAGTAGCCCACTGGTTTATACACTGTTTTTTTTTTTTTTTTGCAATGTCACAGGTTATGATACATGAGGAGGATATCACTGTTAAATGTAACTGCAACACATTTGTGCAGTTTGGATTGTTGTGTAATCACATTTTTTGTGTGTTAAGGGTTGTTGATGTAAGGGAGTTTCCGAAACAATATATATTTAGGCGATGGATGCGTGAAGTTGTTCCAAATAGTTCCCCCGGGTCCATTCTTACTGATGGGGGTGATCCAGATCGTAGCGAGGAGGTTAACCGTTGTGTTCGTGAGATAAGTCACGCAACTGAGTATGTTGTGAACAAATTGGTTTCTAAATTTGATCAGCTGTGTACTTCTCGTGAACACATCAAGCAGTTTATGTCAGTCGTTGGTGAGGCTCAGATCAATGCACCTCCCAAGACACGATGTAAGCGATTTGCTGAACTGCTCTGGGTTTCTCCTGTGAGCACCGCGACTATCCGTGTTCCAGTTGGTACTAGGTTCAAGGGATGTGGTTCTCATAAACGCATGAAATCTCAAAAGGAACGAGCTATCAGCCAGGCTGGAAGTAAACAGCGGAGATGTTCAATGTGTAATTTATTTGGTCATAATAATCGAACTTGTGGAAAATACGACGTGGTCGTACCTGAGGCAGGCACTTCGGGGAATGCTGAAGGTGATGCTGCTACAATTGTTGAAGGTGATGGCCGTGGTTCAAACGATGGGGATGATGTGTTTGACACATCAGGAAAGGATGCAGATGCAGATGTGGATGACGAAGACATGTAAGAGTAGTTCGCTATTTTTAAAAAAGTTAATTGTTTTGTTGAACTTTCAGTTTTGTTTTTTTAATTTTCCCCGTGTAGTGATTGGATTTTTTTTGTGGATTTTTCACTAGATTGGTTTAAACATTTTTTAGGTTCGTGTTTTTCTTTTTATTGTTGTGTTTAGTGTTAACTTTGGATTTTGAACTACTCTGTGTGTTTTAATAACTGTATTCCTTGTATGGCGTTTTGGGGGTTGTATGCTGTTGTACTGTGTCTTACTCATCATACACATTATAATACCCCATTTTTATGTAAATGTGAAGACACGTAACCTGGTTTTATATTTTATAGCATCCAGACTGTGTTTTAAGTTGTTTTACAGTTTACAAATACCATGTACTAGCTAATTTGGCATACAGTTCACTTTTACAGCATTCAGACTGTGTCTTAACTTGGTTTACAGTTTACAGATACTATGTACTATATAAGTTGGTTTCCAGTTACAGCTATTAGATTTTGTTTGGTTTCCAGTTACAGCTATTCGATTTTGTTTGGTTTCCAGTTCACATTATGTTGGTGCAGTTGTCTGTCGACTTCATCTTCGTTCGAGTCTTGGATTAGAAGAGAAGTTTTGGAAGCCCAGAGACTGATAAAGACTGAAGATGCGAAGACTCGATACTTCAGACTCGTCAACATCCGAGGGGGAGTCTGTTAGTGCATACGCCTGTCGACTTCGTCTTGTATCGAGTCTTACATTAGAAGTGTTAGATCAGGGCACATTATACGAGAAATAGGGAAGGATTTATGTGGATTGGAGGTAATTTCGTTTGAAAGTGTAATGTGCAAGTTCAAACGAAATCACCATGTGTAATTTCGTTTGAACTGACATTGGTCACCTTCGAACGAAATAGCAACCACTATAAATACCTCATGTGTCATTTCATTTGTAACATTCTTGATTCCGACGCCACGGTGCTGTCGAAGTGTCTACATGCTGTAAATCGTTTCAAGATCAATAAACAAGACAATTAATAGTGAATACAAGTTAAACAAAGACAGAATCAATGAATTCCGCCTCTGATTCTGTCTGAGCACTCTTCTGATCGACTCGTTAGGTCGTTTCGCGATCCTACATGTGGTATCAGAGCTCAGGAGGAAGAGTTCTTACTGTTTAGCTCGTTTTCGCTGGAAAATTCTGATTTCTACACCTTCTTTTCAAAATTAATCAAGTTTTCACGGTTAAAAACGTCTGATTTTCACATATCATGTGCGTAATGTTGTTTTAACAAACCCTAGAAAGTTTCAGAACTAAAATCAACCATTTGCTTGATCAATTGGACAAAATTCAGATCGAAATTATGACATCATTGTGATTTCGTTTGAAGGAACTTTGTGATTTCGTTTGAAATCACATATTCAGACTGATTTCGTTTGAAATTAATGGGTAATCTCGTTTGAATTCGGAATTTCGTTTGAAAAAGCTAGGTGATCTCGTTTGAAACAGATATCTCATTTGAGGATTTTGTTTGAAGCTAGCTATCTCGTTTGAAATTGATGTTTCCATTTGAAAGGTGTAATTTCGTTTGAGGGTTTTCAAACGAAATTAGTTGATTTAGTTTGAATCAGATATCTCATTTGAAAGTGATAATTTCGTTTGAAAGGAAGGTAGTTTAAACGAAATTAGATAGTTTGTTTGAGAAAGGTATTTCGTTTGAAAGGGGATCTACTTTGAACTTGGTATTTCGTTTGAACGGGTTGTTTTTGAAGTATGACGAAAATGTTTGATGAACAAGAAAATGATTATTTTGAAAGATTTAATGAGTGGTATCACAGGTATTTGGATGATAGTTATAGAAGTGTAAGAAAGGATGGTTGGTTGAAAAGATTTAAATACTTTGTGTGTTTGAAAAATGAAACATTGGATGATCTGGCAAATCGATATACAGTTTTACTTGAACATTTAAAAAATCATGAGATAAACTTGACAGATGTTGAAAAGATAGCAAAGTTTGCTGATGCATTACCTGTTGAATGGGGTGATATACTAAAAAGTATAAAACAGGATTCAAGTTTTTCAAAATTACATTTGAAAGGTTTCATCAGCAAATTGAAAACTCACGAGTATGAAGTTTATAAGAAAAAAGGAGAATTGATTGATAAAATAAAAGGAAATTTTAATAAAATGAGTTTGGATGTAATTGTTGAAATGGATAAAAGAATTGGTGTATGTCTTGCAGCAAAAAATGTTTTGACATATGATAACAAGAGGGGTTGTTATATTGATGAGAATGCGAATCCTCTTGATTTCGTTAAAATTTTTTATGCAGGTACATTCAGGTCAAAGGCAAAAGAAATTCCAAAGAATGAAGAATCTGTGAAGATTGGATCTTCGAATTCTGAAGCAGTGTGCTCTAAATGTGATAAAATTGAAGCTGAAAATGTCAAACTCTTGAAGGATGCAGAAAGTTTGACATTGGAAGTCAAAAAGATAAAAGATGAGAAGCAATCTGATGATAAACAGATTCTTGTTTTGCAGGAAAATTTTGAGAAGTTGAAATCGGAAAATGTCAAACTGTTGAATGGTTTGAACAGTTTGACATTAGAAAACAGCAATTTGAAAGAAAATGCAAAAAATTTTGAAGATAAAAACAAAAGCTTTGAAAATGAAAAATAAAAAATTGAAAAAGATTTTCAAAGTCAAATAAAGATTCTAGAAGATGGAAGATCTGTTTTTAGCAAAAATAATATTGAAAAACAAAAAGTAATAAATTCTCATCTTCAAACGATTATTCGACTTGAAAAAGAAGCTGAATTTGCTCGGAATAAAATTGATGAGCTTGAAAAGAATTTGAAAGGTTTTGAGAAACCAGATTATATTTGTCCAAAACCTATCAATTCAGTGCCAATAAGTGACAATGTCACAAACTTTGACAAAGTCAAAGTTGAAGATTGTGATGAGAAAATTGATGATGATGTTGAGAAAAGAAA